>JBBMKA010000001.1:5167963-5205529 GCA_037833695.1 Sechiopsis laciniata
TGGTTGATATAATTAAATTTACCCCAATCCATCAGCTTAGGCTTTTGGATTGATTGGTAGTTTAACCTAATTCAACACTGGATATAATAGGTAAATAAAAGTATTAAAAAAATCACCCTATCAATTGCCACTTGAACAAAATCTCTATAAGGATATATGTAACCTCACTACTAATGATCAATCTATAAATGTGCCTTCAATGTTTTTAAAGCCTAAGTTGTAAATAGTAGTAATAGTTCAAATGGTTACAACTCAAATTTTTTTAATACTCTTAAAGAATGATGCAAATTAATACTATTATTTGAATCTTACATGAAGCGTATAGACTTTAAGCTTCAATGAGTTTTCATAGAGGCGTAGCCGCGTTAGTCTCTCATTGGAGAGGTGTAAATCTCTCATGGTTCAGAGAGGGTGGAAGTCTTGAAGCTAAAAGTTTACCTTTAGATGACCGTTTTATACTTTTGGTTTCATCGTACCCAACCTTTAGCGTCATTCTTATGGTTTTTAATTTCATAGCCCTCATGTATTTCCATAGTTATTTTTTTTATTCTCATTTTCACCCAATTTTGGATTTGTATCCGAGTTTTTGTCTCTTTTCGTTTTCTTTTTTAATGAAAAGTTCGTTTATTGTTTAAAAAAGAATAGGCAATTCATAATACTTTATTATTATTTTATGATAACCAAGCTTTCATTGAGACAAAAAATGAAAGAAAACAAGAGAAGGGACATACAAAATAGGAAGCCCACAAAAAAGGAGACCTTAAAAAACGGTCTTTAATAAGAAGAAATAGTGCCTATTGAATAACTACAAAATAACTTAGCAATACTTTCATTCACCAATTAAATGGTTTGTTTTCTATAAAAAGCAAGAACAAATAACCTTTAGCTAATGTCCTTGTTTTCTATATTATTCTTCGTAGTGATATGTTGTTTTTTCGTGAGAAGAAAACAAGTTTATTATCCATCCAATTCTTTGTATCCCATTTTGCTTTTTTGACCCTTATTGGTTGCCCTGGAAGGCCGGTTCAGGGTCATCTTGAGTTCTTACAGTTCTATTTGCTTCTTTTAGTTGCTACATAATATTATTACAAGATCATGATTACATTATGATGTGGTTAAACATTTTCACTTGATATTCTCTGTGGTTGATGTAAGTTTGGTACTTCAGGCTACCACTTATTGCCATTGGCGCTGACACATTTTTTTGTGCATTGGCAGAGAAGTTGATGTATTTCTCGGATAAATTTGATGCAAAGCTTTTCATTTCTCGAATACACCAAGACACAGGTGCCGCAGACTTGGAGAAAGGTGCTTATGCTTTAAAAACTGACTTGAAAGGACGGACCCAACAAAGAAAACAATTAGTCAAAGATAATTTTGACTGCTTTGTATCATGCAAGACCACAATTGATGGTATGCAACACTCACTTGTCATGTTTATCTTCAGCTAAATATGGCTATTGGATACTGAGTTATTATTTATTCAAACGTGTTTTAACAGTTTCATCTTCTGACATGAATATGCATTTTCTATTGATCATGATGGTAATGTTCTTAATTCCTAGATATTGAGTCCAAGTTGAGACGAATTGAAGAAGACCCAGAAGGTTCTGGAACTGCACATTTGTTTAATTGTATTCAAGGAGTAAGTAAGCAAGCAAATCGGGCTTTTCAGTCTCTGTTTGAGAGACAGGTAAGTGTAGTTTCAAAACTGAGCTAGGGATTTTGATGTTTTGAACTCTTGATTGGAAATGGATTATATAAAGTTGTTTTTGTTAGACACAAGCTGAAAAGATCAGATCAGTGCAAGGAATGCTACAAAGGTTCCGAACGCTTTTTAACTTGCCAAGTACCATTCGCAACAGCATTAGCAAGGGTGAATATGACCTGGCAGTTCGAGAATACAAAAAAGCAAAGTCAATTGCCCTGCCATCTCATGTAAACTTCAGCTTTATATAACCTCTCATATTTTGTTTACCTAATGTCTTACCACAATGCATGAGGGCCCTTTTGATATTTGGGCTGAAGTTACTCTCAACTCTCTGTCAACTGTCACAGAGGTGTTTTCTAAATCTTCTTTTGCATATTTGGTAGCTTAGGGCTCCACCCTCCTTCAAAGCTATATAAGTTCTTCCATTCTTCATGCTCTTGTCCAAGTCGTGTCAAATTTGGCAAACATATTTTGCCGCTCTGCAATAAGCCTTCATGTTCACTGCCGAGTGAATAATAATATAATATTGATAAGTACTTCGCTTAAGCTGTCTTTTGGATCACTGCCTTTTGCTTTCTTTAGTCAAAATTTTTGTATTTGTATATATGTATGGTTTTATGTAGTTTTTCTACATTTAAGAAAGTGGTTTGCTTGGATGAAAAAATATTGAAAATTTGTATCCTGCTATTTATTTTAAAATCGAGGTAAGTGTCAGTTGCTTGGTGTGAGGAGGATAAACTGAATAGGAAACCGATCCTACTTTCTCCTTGATTGATAGGTTTATATTAACCGAAGATATTTCCCTTAAGTTTGGTCATATCACAGCTAGAAGGCTGGAGAGAATTTGCTTGGGTCTTTTTTTTGATAGGAAAGAGGAAACATAACTTTCATTGGTGAATGAGAACTTCACAAAGGCCAATTGAATTTTACAAAAAGCTTTTCCAATGGGAAAGAAGAGAAGCAAAGCTATAATCTTTAAAAGGTGCTATCGTGTGTGCCCAAGACATAGCTAGAAAAATTATAGTTTCAATATAATTCCGTTCGAGTGATGGCTTTATCCGGAAAAAGGATATCAATTCTAAAGCTTTAAATCTTCCAGCAAGTGGAAAACATGATTAAGTTTCTTCCTTGAAGGGGTGTCTTTGTATGGCAAATTTAAGCAGCTCTTGAGTGGTTCTTAGACGGGCAATGGTCCAACTAAAAGCCTCTAAAAAAATAATTCCAAATGCTTGATGTTGTAGGGCAGTTGCTAAAAAGATGAATCTGGGATTTTGGGCTTTGTTGGCATAAAATACAACAATTCAGAGAAATGGCAGCACCCACTATTCTTTTCTGTAGATTGTCATTTGTGTTAATAATACCATGACTAAGCTCTCATATAAGGAAACTAATTTTTTTTAGTTGTGGACCTTTCCAAATATCTTTGTAAAAGTTTTTATCTGGTTGTGTTGTGGATGATGATAACTGCCTAAGCATAGATTCAGCAAAGTTTTTATCTGGTTGTGTTATGGATGATGACAACTTCCAAGAATCTTTGCCAGTATTCGACCTTATGTGCTCCGTCAATTCAATTAGATCAGCCGAGGATTTAATCTCTTCATCTTTGAGGTACTGTCTAAGGTTGTAGTTCCAAGTCTCATTTCTGCTATTCCAAACTGTTGTGCGCTTTGTTTTAGAGATGCAGAGTCTCATATACAGATTTTCCATTAGTGTTCCTTTGCTTTGAGCTTCTGACAATGTATTCAGACTGGGAACATTTAGTCTCTCCTCGACATGGCTCTTGTTGGCCACCCTTTTCGTGTTGAGAAGAAGATCCTTTGGGAGGCCTTTATACAGTCCTTTCTATGGAATTTATGGTTGGAGCAGAACAATAGGATCTTCAAAGACAAATCTTTATCCTTTGAGAACTTTATGGAGTCTACTTTGTATCTTGTTCTCTTTTGGTTTCATCGTTTACATCATTTTCGTGATTATAATCTCTCTTTGCTCATTACTCAGTGGAGATGCTTTTTGCAATATTCTGATAGGAATTCTTTCATTCCATCAATGAAAGTATATTGTTTCCTATAAAAAAAAAAAAAAAAACCCAGTAGTAGCAGCAGGTTTAATCTTTGACAAAGTTGAAATTTTGGGATGGGTTTCTTTTAGGGGTGAACTACCCAACCGTATGTCATGCCAAAAGAGCGTAGTTAATCCATTTCCAACCTCTATTTTAATGTTGTTATGGATAGATTTTGCAAGACACGTCTAGGAACTCTTGGAAAGACATTTCTAAGGAGGGTCTTCCTTTTTCAAGGCTTGTTTCTAATTCGGTAGGAGTGAGTAAGAAACTTTGTTCTAGGAGGGGACTGGTTGGGAGATAGTTCTCTTTGGTTGAGATTTCCTTGGTTGTTACATTTATCCAATGTGAAACGTCGTTCTGTTGATGAGGTATGGCCTCTCTGAGTTATCATTCTTCCATCTCTTTGTGTTTCGAATCAAACGTTTTTTATTCAATAGGGAGATGAGATGTTGTGGTTCTTATTGACCTTGAGGGGAATTTCTGCTGTGTTGTGGGGTACAGACTCATGTGCATTACTGGATTCCTAACCCATCCGAGGGTTTTTTCTTATTGTTCCTTTTATCGATGCCTGGTTTTCCTTTTTTTGAAAGTTCCAGTCTTTTCCCCTTCGTGGAAAGTGAAAATTTTGAAGAAGTTCAAGTTTTTTATTCGTCAGATTTGCATGACAAGGTAATACTTTAGAGACAAGGTGATGTATGAAATCTTTTCTTTTATGGGCTTGACATGTTGTATTTTATGCAAGATTTTGGCTTGCAGTATGGTTGAGGTTTGAAGTTTGTTTCTCAAGGCTTGGTTTGCTACTGGCGCGTCCAAGGAATGATTTGCTTCTACCACTTTTTATGAAAAGGGGACATTTTGTAGAATGCAGGGATGTGTGCTATTTTGTGGTTTATTTGGGTGAGAAAAAATAGAATTGTTAAGAGCGTTAAAGAGATCTTTGGAAATGTTTGAGCTCTCATTAAATTCTACGTTTCTATTTTAGACCTTGATTAGTAAGACCCCGTTTGATAACCATTTTGTTTTTAGTTTTTGGTTTTTGAAATTTAAGCCTACAACAACTAACTTACAATATGTTTTTTCTTACTTGAATATCTACATCTTACCTATATTTTTAGAAACCAAACCAAAATTTGAAAACAAAAAAAAAGTAGTTTCCAAAACCTTGTTTTTGAAATTTGGTTAGTATTGGCATACTTTCATAAGGAAAGATGGATACATGGTAGGAAATATGGAACACATTGTAGGAAATTTGAGTAAAGATAAGCTTAAATTTCAAAAACCAAAAACTAAAAACCAAATGGTTATCAAACAGTGCCTAAGCTTTTTTGTAATTACTCTCGATGTGTAATTTCTTTAAATTGAAAACTGTTTTTGTATGGAGTCTTCCTACTTTGATTGGACTTTTTCTTGTAGGCTCATTGTTCTTTCATTCTTTTCTCAATGAAAGTTTTGTATTTCATACAAAAACAAGATTATTCTGTACCTTAATATCATTCTTGTGTGTGGTAAATATTTATTCTTTTTCCATGATGAAATGTAACTTCATTAAGTTCAGGGTAACATACGGAAAAAGGTTCTAGTGAAAGGTATTACTATTACAGTTTCAGGACATTAGAAACGTTATGTGTATCATCCAAGCATCTGAAAGTTGAGATATATTTGCATTGTAGCATGCCTTCCTGGAAATTTCATATAGAAATAAAAAATGGAACTTTCAGCATGCACGCATTACATTGTTCGGCCTGTGAAATTTTACTAAAGAAGTTGTTAGTTTTCCTCCAATTTCCTGATGTTACTCCTTGCAAATTTCTCGCCATTTACTGGGCAATGCTTATACACTAACGTCAGCCTAAGTTTGGGAATATCATAGCGTTTGTCCAATTATTTTGTATGGTCACATTTAATTCATTGTTTCCAAGTTTCATTTCCTAACTCCTGATGTATAACATTGTATGATTCCTCAGATCTAATGTATACCAACTTTAACTTTAACATTGGTTTATGTAGTTGGATTCGTTAGATGTCAATTAAATGCTCTCATTGCTACGTGTTATTTTCAGGTGGGAATTTTGAAAAAAGTTCTTGAAGAAGTTGAAAAAGTGATGCATGAGTTCAAAGGCACACTTTACAAGTCAATGGAAGACCGACAAATAGATTTAACAAATGTGAGCTTTCTTTTCAACCATTTTCATTATTTTCAATTGTTCCACCACCAAACGATTGAAACTTTTGGATATCGTCCTGATGCCTTTTGGCTGCCATGAGCATTATAGTCTATGCTGGGAGCAATAGTTATTGCTCACAAATGAAAGTGCTAGCTCTGTTTTTTGAGAATTTAGTCTTGCTGCAAGTCACTTGTTGTGGAAAAATATTTCAGATAACTAAATACACAAGAAAAGAAGTACGCTTGCATCTTTGTCAGTTCTTAACTTTCCTTCATAGCTTTAGTTTAGGTAGACTATTTGCATCATATCCATGAATACGGAATAGTCCTAAAAACTTGAAAGAGACACCAATGAGAAACTTTGATCTTGATGAGTTCAAAGCCATCGTCCCAATAAAGAAACTATTTTCAAAGATTCTTTGGTATAAATTGTAAGCATTAACCCATATAATATTTGCTTTTGTTGGAAGAGATGGACCATAAAGGAGATGTTGATGTTTGAGCATGAACCAAAACCAAAAACCGAGCACATATTAAAAAGATAAAAAAGAACACAATAGCAATTAAATGCACAAGGACAGTGGAATACAAGGTGATTTGATCTTTAGAGTTCAACATGCTCAAAGGGAAAATCACGAATTGAGGGAGATAATGTCACTTAAAGGAGCTTTATTTTGAAGCCTAACTGAAGTGTTTTTTTAATAGGAAACAAAAACAGAATTCATTGATTGATAAAAGTGTTACAATTTGCTAATGAAACAAGAGATTGTGGAGGGAGTAAAACTATAAAATTAAGGCCGACATGTGGGCAAATACAAAGAATAAACAAAAAATACACGCCCATATGCCGATAAAGCCTAGAGAGCTCTGAACAGATATGAAGAAAACATGAAGAGGGTGATGGTGAAGCCTGCATGTCGGTGGCCCAAAGAAATCACTAGGATATGTCTCACAAATCTCAATAAATGCCCAGTGAATTAGACGAAGAGATAGATGATGCTGTCAAGTAAAGGTCGGGTATGAGGAGAGAACTCGATATGATTCATGCGAAGAAAATAGCTCATCGAAAACAATAAGGCCATAGAGGGAGTAGTTGGTGCTAATGACACGATTGACAACGAGTTGCCAAGTTGTTGTCTCTGGAAGCAACAATGAAGATATGCGTCAGTAGGAAAGTCTCTCGGATGGAAACCTCTTCAAAGTTGAGGAAACAAGTTGGAGAATATTGGGGGAGAAAAAATCTCAACAACCATGGGAAAAGCCGAGCAAGAGAAAAGAAGTCTAGTGTTCTAGACGAGAGATCGATGGAGGAGAATTGGCAATCTACGAAAAGAACGCTCGTTTGGTGGGGAGAAGACACATTTAGAAAAAATTATCGATCTACAGAGAGGAAAACGAGTGCTCGCCCAAGAGCAAGCTGTTAAAGTTCAACGTTGAAACGAAGGTGCTGGTACTAGAGAAATCGAGCTTCAAAGAGATGGATGATGGGTGAAAGATAGTAGAAAATGAAAGAAAAATGGAGTTGGGGAAGATACTTTACACCGTGAGGGTGAAAATGTTGATACCAGGAGGTTGCACTCGGAAGATGGACTTTCCTCCTCCCTAGCACTGGAGGGGCGGCGTTGGAGGAGAAGGAAAAGAGACAAGGCTAACTTTAGGGTTTTCTTAGGAGAGTTTAGAGAGTGCATATTTAGAGAGAGTCTATTTTTTTTTCCTAAATCCATAATTAAACCCGACTTAACTGAGGTGTTGAGACCAATGTAGAGCAAAATCCAAGTGAAAAAGCTTATTTTATGTTGAAGATACTCACTTTGTGGCCCTTTGCCCCAAATTGGAAAGGTGAGGAGTCTTCAACATCTTTACAAGAGATATAGGCTACTCCCCTCACTCCAATTGGTTTTGGAGTAGATCCCCATGTTATCTAATATGGTATCAGACAGTGTTTTCAAAGCGCAAGGCGCAACACAAGGTGACACTCTCTTTGATCACCTTAAGGGGAGAGGCGACAAAAGGCGAGACCTGAGTGAAGCAATGCGCAATTAATAAATACACAATTAATTAAATATATAAATGATATAAATTGAGGTAGAAAACATATTCTTATTCCAATACTATTAAATATAAGATGCTTCTTTAATATATCATTTTATTTTTATGAAAACTAATATTTAATAAGAAAAATAAACCTATAAAAATGAAAATGAAAATGAGAAGATATTATTTTTTGAAAATGTAAAAGAAAAGAAAAGGTATAGATAGTGTTCAATATTAAAAAAACAAATATTTAATAGCTAAGAAAAGAAAAGTAAATTAAATAGTCTTCCATTTGTTTTAGAAAAATAAAAGAAAAGACAGTGAAATAGTCTTTTCAGACTGACATGTGGTACACAAAAAAAAGAAGTAAACTTAACTTCAAACTGTGAAATTTAATTTCATATACACTATTAAAACATTTAATAATAATAAAATAAGAAAGTTTGAAGTACTTTCCACTTTTCATTCATTATTTACAAATAAAAAATGCTAAAGAAAGGACAAATGATTTAAAACTAAAAATAAGAGAGTTTAACTCTCGAATCATTGTGCACAATGAATAAGAAAAATGCAATGATGAAGAGAACTAATGAAGAAGACAAACCAGAGGTGGAAGAAAATGAACTAACGGTTTATTGTTGTTTTTTTATTTATTTTTTTATTTTTCAAATTATCTTCAACTAGGCAGGCGCCTTCAGTAAAGGCGAAGGCGTGGACAGGCACAAATGTGCAGTCGGGCAAGCCTTTCATTGAATGAGCTCGCCCCTGTTGCTTGTGAGGCGCACAACCCCCAGGTCGTCTCGCCTCTTGCCATAGGTAAGCGTCTGGGGTCGCCTCTTAATCACTGGTATCAGAGTTTCATGTGGGTTATTTGTCCCCCAAATTTCGATCCGACCCCAACGAGTAAAACCTAAGCGGGTGATTCGGACCTCACCCAAGTGAATAAGCCAAAGCGGGTATTTCGATCCACAAATTTGGATCTATTCCAAGATGATCTTCTCTATATGGCACCATCTTGAGGAGACATGTTAGAGATACTCACCTTGTGGCAGGTGAGGAGTCTTCAACATCTTTATAAGCGATATGGGCTACTCCCCTCATTGCTAATTGATTTTAAGGTGGAACCTCATGTTATCTAATATTTTATTTGGAGTTTTAGATTTCCAAATGGTGAAGGCATTGAAGAACCATTTGTAACTAAGCTTTTGGTACATGGATTTCACATAAAAAGAAGCTGAAGAATCAAGCAACCAAACGTTTCTGTCACCATTAGAGCGTATTTGAACTCCATTAAGGAATCTGAGATCTTGCCAAAATTGCTTTCATAGAAACCCACCCCAGCAAGAGAAGATCAACATATGTATTACATATGTATTAGAAATTCATACACATTGAGGCCAACAAAGTAGATTTAGATTGATAAGGAATATTCACCTTTTAGTACTTAATGCATCTCTACTTTATTTTCATTTGAAATAATCAACAAACCACCCAATCTACCAAGGGAGGACACTTGTCTAGCCAATATCCTAGAAACTCCCGATTCATTTGTTTATTCACCCTTTGGTTCTTGTTTCTTATCATAAAAAAGTGTTTATTTATTTTTTGATAGGAAACAAAAACATTTTCATTGATTGAATAAATGAAAATTACAATCAAACCAAAGGAAGAAGTGGAGAAAGAGGAAGAATAGGTCCCATCAATTATAAGACTATTACAAGGGGGACATAAGGTGAAGGGGGTGGCCAATTATAGAGCCATATCTAGCATAAGAAGGAAGGGGAGAAGAGTTCCATCGCAAGTCTAAGGCAGTAATCGCAGATCTGTGAAGCAGGTTCTGATTTGAGGCCGAATGAAAAAATGACTCATGTCTGCGGCTGAAATTGTTGCAGGTTTGAGGCCGTTGAGGGAGAGAAGAAGTCGAACTCCTTAAAAGGTCACTGTTTGTCTGCTAGTGCCAGATAAAATGAGCCAACGGAGGGAGAAGAGATCACGAAAAGACGTGAAAAGAAGGATCGTGTGCCAAACAATCCATCTGAGGAAGATCGGCTTACTGAACAGGGGTTGTAATTCACGTTTGGCGAGGGAGGGAGGAGAGATGCTTGTTGTTGAAAAACGATGCATTTAGAGGCTGGAGAAGGACCGAGCTTCGTCGGAACTAAAGACTCTGTTTTCTGTAGATCTGTTCTTTGGACGAACACCAACAAGATACACGCCTAGTCCTAGTTAAAGAGTCATCGACTAGGTTTGGATGATTGACATCGATCTCCAAATCTCTTTCGGTGTTGTCTCGCCATGGAGGAGGATGGAGAGGTTGTCTGCCTCCTTTGAGAAACGGTGGACAATGGAGAGAGGAACACGCGATTTTTTGTAAACATCGTGATCCAAGAAAGAGGTATAGAGTCAGAGGGTGATTCATGAGGGGAAGTTGGTCGGAGGGCCCTCCGTCGTTGGGGGATTTTCTTTGCTAGGGTATTTTGACTGAGAGGTTTTTGAGAGAGAAGGGCTTTCACAATTTAATTCCTATACCATATTCATTTGTTTGTATGTTAACTTTGTAATAGTCATGCTATGTTTTTTTTTTGATATCTCTGAATGTTGGGGCTAGCTTACGCGAACCTCGACTATTTTTATGAGGCAGCCACCTAACCCTACTATATTTGATTGTCAAACAAACTCGTATGGAAATTAATTCTTAAGTAGGTGTATTGAATCCATAACCTCTTAATTGCCAAGGAAACCTATATGAAATTGATTCTTAGATAGGTGGATTGAGCCCATAACCTCTAGATTTCAAGGCCCAAAAGTAAACCTATGTCTACATTTTTAGGAGGCGCGGCCTTAAAATTCCTACTCTTTTATCTTAATTCTTTCCAACATTATATAATATGTTGTGACTAGTTCACTTTGTATATTTTAATGTAATAGACTAATTGTTGCTTATTCTCATTTATGTGCAAACTCTTGGATCCATTTTTTTGGGTTGGTATTTATTTTTTGATGTTTCATGTAGCTTGAAAACACTGTGAGGTTATTATTGGAGCTGGAGCCGGAATCAGATCCTGTGTGGCATTATTTAAACATACAGGTAAAAATAGCTTTCTCATTGCATTTTTCTGATAATATATATATATATATGTATATATATATGTGTGTGTGTGTGTGTATATCCAATATGCAGCGTGAGATTAATAATATATATATACATATTGGATATAAATATAAATGTAAATATATATTTATATCCAATATGTAGTGTGAGATTAATAATCTATATCCAATATTCTATTGGAGTATATTTAATTATTTGTGTTGGTTGGTAATTATGTATTTTCACTTCTTAGGTGTTGAGTTGGCTTGCATAGGAGTTGTGATTTTAATTTAATGCTAATACTATAACGGTGCAAATAAGTTCTCCAATAAAGCCAATTTTCATTCCCTTCATCATGGGCTCAAAGATCAGCCCTTCCTATCAATGCTCGAAACAAAGTAGTTTATAACACAATAACAAGAAACCCTTCGAGAGTCCCGACCTCTCCTCCAAGGCATTTTTCCTACAAAATTCTTCACACTCAAACTAAGGACCTATTACTCCTATTTGAAACCTAGATATTATTAATATCTAATTACACTTGGGCCTTGTGCCTCTTCTTCCCTCCCATATATACTATATTAGTACCCTTGCATAATCATCCTAGCAAAACCTGAAAGCAAGAAAAACTCAACCCTTTTGGAAGCCTCCGAAACTGAATATCAAATCTTGAAGAAGAAAAAAAAACCTTGTATTGCTCTTTGAAAGCAATGGTAGAAAACAATGGTAAAAAAGAAAAAGCTTTCTCAGATATTTAGGCAGGACTACCCTTGCATTGGTATCAAAAGCAATGATAACTTTTTTTTTGGTTGATGTGGATCTTTTCTCTTTATTTATTACCCATTGGAAATGTTTTTTTTGAAACATCTTTTGGTTGGATAGCTACACTTGTAGGATCACCTCCATGAAATGATTAATACATTTTCTTATAAAAAAGAAAGAAAAAGAAAGAAATAGGTTCTTCTTGTTTTCCTTCTATTTCCCCTCTTTTCGTGTTAGAAGTCGAGCTTAAACAAATAAAAAAATTGATCAGCTATCTCAGCTACTTTTCATTCTCTTTTATAGAATCACAAGATTCGAGGTTTGCTTGAAAAGTGTACCTTAGATCATGAGTCAAGAATGGAAGAATTGAATAATAAGATGCGTGAAAGAGCTCTCGCTGATGTAAGATGGAGGCAGATTCAACAAGATCTGGATCAATCTGTAGGTGAAACCTTTAAAGTTGATTTTATCTTATGATGATATGGGAAAATTAATTAATTTGAGCAGCGCATAATTTAATTTATTTATTTTTATTGTTGTCAGTCAGATGTTCATGATTCTTCTTCTGTGGATGGCCGCCTCCTGGAACCAGTGGAAGTAAATAGTGAAGAGGTTGATGCTCTTAGAGCTAGGTATATTAGGAGATTGACTGCTGTACTCATCCATCACATACCGACGTTTTGGAAAACTGCTCTTTCAGTTTTCAGTGGGAAATTTGCCAAGGTATTTTGATAATGTTTTTCTTCTAATTGCCTGGCCAGTTAGTGATCTACTGCAAGTTTTCTTGTGTATGCATCTCTTGTTTACTCATTTATGTTTTTAATATTCATTTGAGTGAATGTGAATCCCTTAATTTCAGTTGGGGGTGGGTTTTGGATTGCTGATTAGGAACTAGGAAGCACAGACACATGGTTCAGAAGTATGTATGTTAGATACGTGTGGACTCGAGACATGAAATGTACCGTCTGAGTCATGTTTCTGGATACTCCTGAGGGAAAAATTAATATAAACTTGCCACAAAAAAGTTGGAGTCCAGCCCATCTTATGATAACCCTAATGTTTGAAGAAAGGACTTGAATGATTGAACAAGAAGGAGATGATGAAGCATTAGCACTATCAAAGATAAAAGGTCTTGTTCATCACACCCACGCCTGTTTGTGAAATAAATCATAGCCTGTATTTGGTCGGATCTTATTTTACCTTGCCGTTGTAGTGGGGGTTGAGAGAGATTGATATTTATTGCAACTTTATGTGAGTGACAGCAAGATTGTCCCAACTCTTGAGGAACTATTGTTATTTGTGTGTGCAATAGAGAAGACCTATTTTATCTTGAGCTGATTGCTATACTGCCACTGCCACATAAAGTAGAATTTTTTATTGAGGTGGAAACACCACCGCCACCAACAGCAAGGTTATATATAATTATTTATTGTGTGTGTATGTATATGTATATATTTGTTTTCATACATTAATAGAAAATGATAAATTTATTTAATATAAGATAGAAATTTCTTGCACAGAGCAATATGGCAACACGCTAGTAAAAATGAATAAATTAGAATTGAGGAGGTTAGATGTTGCATGATATATCAAACTATGTAGGCACAACACAGGTATAGTTTTTTATATAAAAAAACTAACTTGTCCTCAACGTGTCTGCGCCCTACTTTTTTGAAAGTTGACCTGTAGCCGTGTTTATGTTGCACCTATATCGGGTGTACGTATCCGTGCCTTTTAGTTATCGATATTTTGTTTCCTATTTTTGTACCCCTTCTAGAAACCCTTGGCATTTCTTATTTAGAAAATGGAACTTATCAGTAGTGATTTACTTCATGTATCCCTTTAATCAACATTATCTACTCTTCCCCATACCCCTTTCACTCCCCCCGCATCAAACCAAAGCACACATCGGGTGTAGATTGACATCTCTCTAAAAAAACCAATTCTTGTGTCGTTTACACATCTCCTCCATCATGATCTTTCCTCCTCAAGTGCTAGGAAGATGAAAGGTTATCCTCCCCAAACAACTCTAACAAGCCGTCTACTTTGACGCTGCCTTTTTTTCTTCCTCATTCGGTGTCAATATTACGTTTCTCTCCTTTGTTTCAGCGTTTCTCTCTACTGCATCTCGCATCACATGCCTTAGGTTCCTTTCTTGTGCCACATTGCTCTTCTAAAAAAAACCCTAGCACCGCCTCTACTCTGGCGCTACAATTTTCTTTCTTCCTCCATCGGTGCAACGTTTCTCTCCTCCTCTACTCTAGTGTTTCTCTCCTCTGACATATTTCTCTGCCACCTCTCAGTTTACATGCCTTAGGTTCCTTTCTCGCGCCCTGTTTCTCTTCTTGAAAAAACCTTAGCGTCCCTTCTACAATGACATTGCTATTTTCTTTCTTCCTCCATTTGTGCAATGTTTCTCTCCTCCTCTGCTTACGACGTTTCTATCCTCTGACTTTTCTCTCTCTGCCTCTCACATGTCTTAGGTTCCTTTCTTACCGGTGCCTTACACAAGCCTTTGTCAACACCCACCCTTCAGCTTCTTACTTCTTCTCTGGGAACTACCGACTTCGGCTTGGTAGTTTTCCAAAAGCGCGTCATGAGCATGGATGGGTTTTTTCATTGGCGGGTGCGACACTCTCCACATGTGACCCTCTCATACCGAAGATTGATTGTTTCTTTATAGATATATGAGATTTCTTTGGTGTTAAGTGTATTGGCATGTAATTTTTGGACTATTCCTTAAGTTGTTGCCCACTTTTTGGCCTTTGTAATCGGCTTCTTCCCTCTCCAATCTTTTTTTATCTCACTTTTTATTTTTTGTTTCGATAGGTTCGTTGTAACTGTTTCACATATTAATGGAATTTGTTTGTTTCATACAAAAAAAAAGTTAGTGTTTTTTTTTCCAACTTTTAAAATTTTCAATGGATTGATGCATGAATAATCGTTAGGAATGTTTAAATCACTTCTCTAATTTTTAGTGCTCATAAGGATAACACCTCGAAAATGCTCGAAAATGGCAACACCTCGGCTAGCAAAAATGCTCGAAAATGCTAACACCTCGGCTAGCAAAAATTATCTTGATGCTTGATTTCTATCATTTCAGTCTTCTCAAGTTTCTACTGAATCAAATGCTAACACCTCGGCTAGCAAAAATGAGGACAAGGTTGGTGAGGGTAAGTACTCAAATCATTCTGTGGAGGAAGTTGCTGGGATGATACGCAATACACTATCTGCATATGAGGTTAAGGTGAGAATGCAGTTTGACATTCATAATGTTTATATCTTGGATATTCACGGCCTAATGGTATTGGATTGGATGATTAATTGAAAAATAAAAAGAAACTTTTTGCACAAGAAGCATAATTGGTATATGAAAAGAGGCTGTTTGCCCTAGGATACGAGCTTCATAGAGGATCAAAGGAAAGAAAAAATAAAAAAGAAAACAATAAAAGAGTCAAAAGATAAAATCCAGAACAAAAGACATAAAATGAGTACAGTGAAACAATGAAAAGTAAAAAGAAACTAATGCAACAATCTTAATAAGTCACTGTTGCTTGATTCAATATTCATTACCATTGGTCCATTTATTGTGTACGTGCTCTTAACTGTGGTAAAATTGTGTAAAATGCTTAACTTGTCAGGTTCTCAGCACCTTTCATGATCTTGAAGAATCAAATATTCTTCAGTCGTATATGAGTGATGCCATAAATGAAATATCTAGCGCATGCCAAGCTTTTGAAGTGAAGGAATCAGCTCCCTCAAGTGCTGGTATCTAGACATCATTTATATCTAAATTTTATTTACCCTCTCAAATCATTCTCATTTTTTCTTGCTTTTCTTTAACACAGTGATTGCACTGCGAACACTTCAATCAGAGGTGACAAAGATTTACATTTTAAGGCTTTGTGCCTGGATGCGAGCCTCCATTGTGAGTATATCAAAAGAGGAAACATGGGTCCCTGTGTCAATTATCGAGAGGAATAGATCTCCTTACACAATCTCTTTTATGCCTCTAGCATTTCGGTCTATTATGTCTTCAGCAATGGATCAAATAAATTTGTAAGTCTTCAAAGCTTGGTGCTATGCAAGTAGTCTGTTGTTTTTGTTCCTCATACCATAAAAAGAGAAAGTGAATGAAAAAACCAAAGGTCTTGTATGTCTTCCAAGTTATCACTCATGAATTCATGCTATTATTGTGCTCTTGGACTACTCTCTTTTTTTTTTTTTTTTTAATTTTAATTTTTAATTTATATATTTTTATATCCGTGATTGTACGGCCCAGCTGCCCACCTCAATTATTGTCATGAGACATACCGCCTGACCCTACAACATTTGGATGTCAAGGAAACCCGTAAGAAATTAATTTCAAGGTAGGTGGATACCGTGGATTGAACCTATCACCTTTTAGTTTTTCAAGACCCTCCTGTCCGCTAGGCCACTTGGACTACTAAAACAGAAATATGTTAATGCCTTGGAATTCCATAAAAAATTATAATTGGCATGCGATAGTGATGTTCAGATATTGGGTTTGATTTACTACTAGAATAGTAAGAATTTTCTAACTGCATTGCTTTGATGTGCTTAGTGTGTGTGGGATACCATGAATTATAAGACGTAGTCAAGTAATCACGGTGACAATGAAATCTAAGAGAAAAGAAGAATGGAAGATATGAGATGCCACCCATAACCTGGTTTGTAATTGATGTCCTTGCATTTAGGCATTTTAATGAGCAGATATTCAATAGTCCCCCATAGTGCTGTAATTAATAATTATACTTGCTTGCTTTTTTTTTTTAGATAGGAAACATAAAACTTTCATTGATGGGATGAAAAGTTACAAAAAAGAATGCCTATAAAAATTACAAAAGACCATTCCAATGAAATAGAAGAGAATTAAAACTATAGTCTTTGAAAGGCAAAGATTTATGAGCCCATGACATGGCAAGTAATGTAATTGATTCAATTAAGTTCTGCTCATGTTGGGCAGCTCTGTTAAAGATACGATCATTCCTCATAGTCCATAGGTTCCACCAAAAAGCGTATAAAAAGAGGAGCCAGAGAGTCTTCTTGTTATCATTGAAAGGGTGTCCCTGTATACTTGCTTGCTTTTGAAAGAATAATTGTTTTTTACACTGATTCTCAGCTGCATTAATTTTCAGTATGGTTCAGTCTTTAAAAAGTGAGGCTTCAAAGTCGGAGGACATATTTTTGCAACTTCAAGAAATTGAGGAATCTGTTAGACTTGCATTTTTGAACAGTTTTCTTGACTTTGCAGGTATTATATACTTCTAATTTTCACTGTCATTTATCCTTAATGTAAATACTTCTTAATTGTTACTAGTGATATACATCATTACATGCACATCTTATCTAGGTCATCTGGAGAATATAGGAATTGAGCTTGTCCAGAACAAACAAAACAAAGAAAGTCCACACTTGCAGAATGGATTTTCTCATGAATTTCAAGATAAACTACTTTCAAATGTGCCTGGGAGTATTGCGAATCCACATCAACAATTGTTAATAGTCTTGAGTAATATTGGATTTTGCAAAGACGAGCTTTCGTGTGAATTGTACAGCAAGTACAAGCATATCTGGTCGCATTCTAGGTAAGTGGTTAAGACAAACTTTTCCCTAGCAGATAAACGTTTTTGTCATTCAGGTTTCTAAAAATACTTTTTTTGTAAATATAGTACAAGATTTCATGCAAGTGCGGTGCTTTATATTTTATATTTTTAAATTTTGATTCACTTTAAGCTCCTTGTGATTGAGAATGTGACGGCCTCCACCATTCCTTCCTCCCCCTGCCCTTATTCTCACTACCCAAGCTGCTTTGCCTCTTGACACCCATTGCTTGTACTTGTAAAACATACTCTTCTAGGAAGCAAGCTCCAACCTATTGCTCCCTCGATTTATCTTAACTTCTTAGTCCCTTGACTTGAAAAGAAGCGTTTCTGTATTATGCCTATACTATCCACAACAAAGAATGCAAAGTACTGTATGACAAACTTATCAGGGAGCTCTTGGATCTTGTCTCTAATATTAAATGTGTTAAATCTGCTGCCAAGCTGGTGAAAGATGGGTCTTTATCATTTGTATAATTATTCCTTCTTGGTGTATTCGGGGTTTGGGATCTTGTGAGAAGCAGGCTCTCATTAAAATTTTCATTTCATTGTTATTCTTCAATAATCAAAGTTGGCTTAGGTGGATATGGATAGACTCACCATCAAATCTCTTTGGAGTTCCCAACATATTGGGTGGTCAGCTCTCGAGGGTACTGCTTCATTGGGTGGCGTCGTTATTAATTGGAATGATCCCACTTTTTAGTTTTTAGAATACACCAAAGGTGTATTCTCTCCCTCTCTATGTATATCTATCTCCCTTGCTGATGGATACAGTTTCTGGTTGACAGGTATTTATGGGCCATCTATGTTGTAAGACAGACCTCATTTAGGACTGGAACTGGTTTATCCTCCCTTTGTTCTGATAGTTGGTGTTTGGGGGGTACTTTTAATGTCTACTGATGGGCCTTTAAGAATTCTTAACCCCTCATGTCATGAGGAGTATAGAACTTTTCAATTCCTTCATTGTCAGTGCACCATTCTTGGTTTTTTCATCTACAAAACGAGTTAGACACTTGGTCTGATTTACGTGTTAGACATTGTGATTTTCATTTTAATCTACAAAACTAGTCACACACTTGATCTGATTTTGGGAGATTTTCTTCCAAATCACAAAATTTAAAGGAACAATGCCTCATGTGTTGCCAAGGAAGAAACTCTCTAGAGGCAAAAATGCAAATCACAATGTTTAAGAGATGGTGACATAAAGTCCTTTTTTTTCATCAGATTATAGCTACAAAAAAGAGAAAAAACACCGCCACTGAAATTCCGGCCAAGAATAGTAACAACAGTCTCACAAAATCAGATACTGGAAATGAGCTCCTTTCTTTTTTACTAATCTTATAACAGGAAGTCTGGATCTCGTACTCTACCAACATTTCTCAATGGGAGGGACCTCTTTTGGCATCATAAGCCTCACTTTTGTTTTTGTATGACAACCCTAAGCTTTCCTCTTTCTGGTCCCCATTGTGGAAAACATACAAAGGAGATTGAATGGTTGGATTAAAAGCCCTCATACCTGGGCAGTTTCTCTCTACACTCTACTGCCCTGGGAATGCAATATTGAAGCATTAATCATTAATTCATAGCTCCGTGGTGACGCGACGTGACAAAAATCAGAAATGGGTCTTCCATAGATTTTTGGCATGATCATTGGCTGGGCGACTTTATAAATCTCTGTTTTCCCTTTGCTTTTCTCCTTGTCATATAGCATGCTTCTGTCCACAAGATTTGTGTCATTATTGTTTGGCTTTGTGGGACTTGAATTTCAGAAGGGCCTTAAAGGAAGATGAAAATACGTAACGAGCAGAATACATAAAATATTTGACTAATGAGGGGGTAGTTAGGTGTGGCCTGTAGAGAAGAACAGGTGTTTCTGTTCAAAATCCTTGCTCAATATATTTGACTAATGAGGGGATAGTTAGGTGTGGCTTGTAGAAAAGAGCGGGAGTTTCTGCTCAAAATCCTTGCTCAATAGCCTTGATTCCTCGTTCGTAGGAAATCCGTCTCTCTACAAACCTTTTGGTTGGATGAGTATCCAAAGAAGAATGAATTCTTCATTTGGGAACCTGCACATATGGCTTTAAATACTCGTGGATTCCAAAGAAAGTTCCCCTCCATGGCTCTCTCTCCTAATCTGTGTATCGTATTGCAAATCTGATTTGGTGACAGTTTCACATTTTTATCTGCTGTCTTTTCGCATAGCTCTTTTGGAATAATTTTTTTAGGATTGCTTGCTTTACAAAAGGATCTCCACGCTCATTTAAACTTCCTTCTCCTGTGTCACCCTTTGAATAAATTGAACGAAGTTCTCTAGCAGAATTTTTATCGGGTTTTTTGTGTTTTGTTTTGATTGAAAGAAACCATTGAACTCTCGAGTCCAAGGAAAAATCATACCTGTGGTCTTGTATGATAATGTTCTTTTTCTTGCTTTATCTTGGTGTAAACTTAATTCCTTATTTTCAACTTATTGTTTTTACACTTTTTGACCAAATGAAGATGTTTATTGAAACTCCTTAGTTTGGAGGGGTTTTGTTTTTTGTTTTTTATAATTTCATACGTCAATGTTATCATTTCACTGTGAATGCCAAAAAAGTTATATGTATTTGTCAGTTCTCCGATAACGATCTCTTGCCATTCTAGGATTAAAACTGAAGAGGATACCAGTGACCTACAAGATCTTGTTATGTCCTATTCTGCGCTTGAAGAAAAGGTCCTTGAACAGTACACATATGCAAAGGTATTGCTGAATGCATTTTAAAGTTATAACACCATTATGTTTACAATACCGATTACAGTTTATGTATTTTTCATGTGTTTTGTTGTTAAATTATGTTTTATTTAAAATATCTCGAAGATGTATTTTCAATTATTATATTTTGTCCCAGAACAAAGATGGTTGATACATACTTTTCTGGATAGGAAACCTATCTTTTTTTAATGAGGTAAGAAATAGTCACAAAAGGTCCCACTAATATCATAAAACAGCTCTACTGTGATAATAAAGTGGTGATGCTATAATATCAAAAAGGAGAGACGATGACTCCAAAATAAAGCACAAGATAAGTGGTGGATTTAATAAAAGTTCCAATAGTTTGTTGCTTGTCCAAGAAAATTTGGTTGTTTCTCACAAACCAAACCACAAGTTCCAAAATAATGCATAGAAGAAATCTTGCCGAATGATCTTTTCTCTCTTCTTGAATCGATGACCAACGAGGGGGTAGTTGAGACTTGAGAGTGTGAATATGTTCCCGAAGGCCTCTTCGATGTTGACTGTAGTCCCGAAAAAAAGTAGAAAAAAGCGGCAACTAAAAAAATGGTTCCTTTTTTAATAACCTTTGAAGCATAGGAGTGTGATCCAAGGAGAGTTTTGTTGGAAAACATCTTGTGTTAATCGCACCTTGCAGCATAGCTAAGCTTCTTTATGAAGAATTTTAATTTCTTTCCCTCGGCTCTTTCCACAACTTTGAGTAGAATTCTTGATCAAAATGTGTTGTGTGGAATCCAACCTTTTTGTTAATGAACCCGAATCAATCTTTTTCCAGCGGCCAATTCCATAAGTCCTTACGGTTGGATGTAGAAAAATTAGATAGTGGTGAGAAAGAGCTGCCCATTCCTCAATTTGCACCGCCAATATAGAATTTCATTTAAAATTTCAAAATTCAAGAAAAATTTCCTTCTTTTTTATTTATTTTTTTTAATTTTTTAATTTTTAGTGTAAATCTATTGCATACTTTCAATTTGTATAAGTAACTGTACCTTACAGAGCAAATGAAAAAAAAAAAAAACAACGACAAGGTGGAGCAAAAGAAAAAAATAAAGGTAAAAGATTAAAAGAAGTGAAATCTTCCCTTAAATCGTCGATAAATTACAAAGTTTTTCCAAAGTTCTTATTAGATGGTTTAGTATTGTTCAAGTTTCCTTTCCAGGTCCCTAAACATTAGCAGCAGATATTTTTATTTTCCCGCATTATTTTTTCCAGATTTTTAAGGTTTACACCAAGTATTCATTCCCTAATTTGCGATTGTCTCCGCACCAGGCAAACTTAATGAGAACAGCTGCCACAAACTATTTATTGGATTCTGGAGTCCAATGGGGAGCTGCTCCTGCAGTTAAAGTAAGTATTCGTTCACATAAGTGCTCCATCCGACAGCAACGCCTTTTTATTTTTCTTATTTATGGTTTCTAAATTTAGCATCTAAAATTAGTTCTTTTTACCAGTGTTTTTCCTTTTCCTTTTCCTTACTCTTTTCCCCCCTCTTTTTATAGGGTGTGCGTGATGCAGCTGTAGAGCTACTACACACTCTTGTGTCTGTCCATGCCGAGGTAATCTTCCCATGCGATTTAGGATTATACCTACTATGTGCGAGAAGCTAACAATTCCACCTCATTGTTTTGATTTTTCTCATTGATGTTAGAACTTTTTAATTATATAATTTTTTGAATTCTTTTATTATCTGAAGTTGGTCATTTCCTTAAGCTAACAATTGCATCTCAATGCTTTGATTTTCCTTCTGGATGTTAGAACAATTTTAATTATATAATTTTATTAGTTCTTTTATTACCTGGTGTTATTTCCTTTTTCGAATAGTTACTTCTCCTTCACTTTTTCTTGTTCTCATTACATTTGCCTCTTTTCTTATTACTAGTTTCAGCTAAATGGCTCCACATATTAATCATTTTTTCGTTCAGGTTTTTGCTAGTGCTAAGCCCCTTTTGGACAAGATACTAGGCATTCTTGTTGAAGGCTTAGTTGATACTTTTCTCAGCCTATTTGATGAAAATGGAACAGATGAGCTACGGTCACTTGATACAAATGGGTTCTGTCAACTCATGCTTGAGGTAAAATTAATGTTTTAGGAAATTTCTCTATATTTTAAACAGCCAAGAAGTTATATAGAATCTGCACTAGCTTTATGATACGGTTCTGTTGAGCATATGACGTTTTTCATATATTTAAGATTTAAAGCGAGGAAAGTAATTTTGTAAAGAATAGTTGAGGTGCACGTAAGTTGACTTAAATACTCAATCAAATAAATAAATTGCCCGTCCTCCTATGCCAACAGAAAAAAGGTAAAATATAAGGAGCTGGAGGAAAAAAGCCCTGCATCTCATAGCTAATTTTTTTTTTTTGTTTCAATGGGGCATTGCATCATACATAAAAATTTAACGTATTGGAGCAGCGTCATTTAGATAATTATTCTGTAATGGTAGTAGCTGACTTGTTCTTCTTTTGCAGCTTGAGTACTTTGAAACCATATTAAATCCTTATTTCACACCTGACGCAAGAGAGTCTTTGAAGTCTTTCCAAGGAGTTCTTTTGGAGAAAGCTACTGAAAGTGTGACAGAGGCAGCTGATAACCCAGGCCACAATCGTCGGCCGACTCGTGGGAGTGAGGAAGCTGCAGATGAACGACAGCAAGGAGCAACTGCCCCGGATGAACTTATTGTAAGGAGCATTTTTTTTTTTTTTTTTTTGCATTACATTCTCTTGGAACATGTTAAAGTCCAAAATAATATCTTTATTAATTTAGATTGCCATATTCATTTTAGGTGTTTCTCAATTTTGTGCCTTCATGTTATAACACATGTTTCAATACCATTTCTGCTGGTAAATGTTATAATTGGTTAAATGATGAACTTATATGACATGATATTTGGTGAGTTGAAAGAAATTGAGAGGAATTAAGTCACCCAAGAGAGGAAAAGTTGAGATTTCTAAAATGTCTTATATGACTTAACTTCTATTTAATTCCTGTAAACTCGGTACCATGTTTTTTTTTTTTTTTTGCCTTCAAATTTGGAAAGGGTACCACAAACCTTATATAGAAGTTACTACTCTTCTCAACTAAGATAGAGTCAAATACTGATTTTCAAAATCGATTTCATGACTGTATAGTTGAATTATATTACAACCAATCAACCAAACCAATACGTCACCAATCCTTTCAGTGGTATGTAAAATATGATCCCACGTAAATAAGGAGTTGCGCAGCAGCTATTATAATCGAACTGTGTAAAAAAGTAGGACTACATCAATGTCTAAAATTATATCACTTTACCAATTGCCACAATGATTGCTTCAATGACGTTTCTTGTACTACAGTTCTGTGCGTTGGATTATGATTGAGTATTTTTCTATGCTACAGGCACTTGCACAGCAGTACAGCACAGAGTTGCTTCAACAAGAGCTTGAGAGAACACGCATAAACACTGCTTGCTTTGCGGAGTCGACTCCATTAGATACGGTTCCTGAACCAGCCAAGGCAGCATACACATTATCTAATGCCACTCATAGAGGAGGCGTAACTGCCACTGGTTCTCCAAGTTTCTCATCGCGGAGCAGGCGCCGCTTGTAGTCCAATATCATACCAATGCAGAGATTCCTGAAAGGTTTGTCGTCCCATTCTTGTTTGTTCGATGGATTGTCCCATGTCTATGCATGAGTACTTTTTGGTTTTATTCATCCGTGTAATTAAAGCTTCATTGGTAATTCTAGTTTTATTCTTCCCATGAATGGTCACAGTTGTTGCTGTATTTGGTTGATGCCTATTATTTATTTTTGGTGATGTGGCACTGTTTATGTTTTGTCCCGAGTCTATGTAGCATTTTTTCGATGAATATTCGTGTTAATAATATGCTCGTATCTTTGGTTTATACATTTATCAAAGTCTGCCTTTTCATTCAGGATTATCAGTTGATTAATGGTGGCGGTCCTAGTCTAGTTTTCATATTTTGTGTATATATTGTTTGCTAGATGTAGCAATCACAAGCATTTATTCCACGTGCATTAACTTGTGGTAGCCTAACTGTTGTATTTCGTTTTCATTTAGATCGGGAAGCACTCCGAAAAGTACGACATCGTTTTATAGTATTAGGAAAAGCCATTGATTCGAAATCCATTGAAGGGTTGAAGTTTGGGCCAGTTTTTGTGCACATTGACCAACGGGACATACTGCCTGACAACATTTGGATGTCAAGAAAATTCGTAAGAAATTAAATTTTAGGTAGGTGGCTACCATAGATTGAACTTATCACCTTATGCAGCCCAATGTCTTCTTAACTACTAACTCTTTCATCATCCTTGTCGAAGACGAAACCGATCTGGACTTTGCGCCCGCAAGAACAGCCATTCCCAATCAATCCCAAACAATCGTACCACCAATGTCACTCTTGCCACACTAGGACACGTTAACATTCAATTTCTAGCGATCCTCTAGTGGGAGAGACCATTTCTTGATCTCGACTTTGCCATCCACCTTGATTTTCTGACAGGATCCTACGAAAAACATACCTCCAAACTATATGTATGCCTCTCGAGTAGATATTATTCTCTTTGGTGGAGATAGCATTTTTTAAGATTCCCCAAGCACCTATTTATCTATCCAACACGATTGTTTCTTTAAGAAATATACGTAAACTTAACCAACATTTGATGTAGAATAAGGATTACAATCAACAAGAATACAGCTCTAATGACATTTTGTGGTTATTAGTTCGAATTTTTCTTCACTAAATATTG
Source organism: Sechiopsis laciniata (assembly GCA_037833695.1). Lineage (NCBI taxonomy): Eukaryota > Viridiplantae > Streptophyta > Magnoliopsida > Cucurbitales > Cucurbitaceae > Sechiopsis > Sechiopsis laciniata. The sequence continues at coordinate 5,192,931 of JBBMKA010000001.1, forward strand.
TTAAATAAAAAAAACCTTCTTCTTCTTGGAATCATTCTATGACACTTTTTTGGAGCTGTGTTGCATTAGTGAGAGTTAACTGAATATGCAATCCAACGAGAGTTATTTTTTATTTTTATTTTTTTGAGTACATATATTGGAGGAGGAGAACCAACAAACCCACTACTGCTCTCAAATAATGTAAGAGCCAAATATCGATTTTCGGACTTGAACTTATGACCGTGGAGTTAAAATGGATTAACACTAATTAAAATAACAAACTGCGCCACCGACCCATTCGGTTCCAACGACAGTTAGTAAACCATTCTTGAAATTGTCAATAACCTTTTATCACATATGAAGGTTTTAACTAGGATCATGGTCATTATTATACCAACAATAAGATTGTTTTGAATAAATGGTTGGCTTATATTTACCTTATCATAAATGGTCGGCCATTTACTTTAATCCCAATTTATCATATTTTTTGGCCTTAATTTACCGAACTTTGGTTAGCCTATTTAAGTCCTTCCAAATTTTTTGGGCATAACTGTTGTAGGTTGATAGTGTCTTAGAATAGGCTAAAATTTGGGGCGTTACACTCGGCATCCATGAGATTTTCATGTTGATTCTAGTGGTTAATGAGACTTAAGTTATAAAGCTTTGTAATTAGCATTTTTATTATATAATTATTAATGTTTTTATAAACAATTTCAATATAGAAAAAGTAAGATTATTATTAGTGTAAGATTATTAATGTGTCGGTAACACTTTGATTATTTTGTTTGGTGTTAATGTATTTCAACTCCGCGGTCACTGAGTTTAAATCCAAAAATTGATATTTGACTCTCATATTATTTGAGCATTACATTCAAAAGGATAAAGGATAATGCTCCAGATATAGGTTACTTGTAATAGTTACATATGATTTAATGCTCCAGATATAGGTTACTTGTAATAGTTACATATGATTTAATGCTATATATGGTCAAATTTTGTGGAACTTCCACTTTTCTCTAGATTTGAGATGTACAGTCACGGCTAAAAAAAAAAAAAATCCCTAAATCTTAAAATTGAAGACTTTAGCTTTTAATAATATTCACATTTAGTAATGTACTTATTTTCTTTTAAAATTCAAATTTACATGAAAACAAAAATAATCATTTTATATTGACATTATATTATGTAACTAATGATTTAATTATTTCAATAACTAAAACCAAGAATGATTGAAATTGGATCAAATTGAAACTAGACCCCAAATAAAAAGTATTTGTCCCAAACTACTATCTAGTGAATGATATTTGGGTGTGGCCATTTGAAAAGACAAATCCCTGCTAAAGAATCTTGTTCCATACCATGTAATTATACAAAGGCAATCTGGTTCAACACTTATCCTGAACTTCTGGAGGTTAAATTCCACTGATGATAGTGATACACTCCAAAATAAATTGAGAAATGACATTACTCTTTGGGCAGAAATTGGTGCAAACAATCATTCCAAACCAAATCAGACTTTTGATAGAAATTAGCTAGCTAGTCCAGACAAAACAATTCTCTTATCCTATTGGTTGCCAAAATCAATATATTTTTTCAAAAAGAATATTTAGTAGGTCACCTCCAACTGTTCCTATGAAATTCATTGGAATAAAGAAAATAGTTAGGGGCAAATTAAACTCTAGATAAAAATGTGAGTATGATGAAAATACTTATTGGCAAAAACAGAATCCAGTTTCTGAGTTTCTGTGCATTTGAAATGAGAGTTTATACAGAGTTAAGAAAACAAACAGAGTTGGCTGCAACAAGTCTTTCTTATTCCGGTGCACATTGTTTCAGTGATCATCCAGAGGCGGTCTTCTTTTGCTGAAAGACGACCGCAAAGATTGGAACGCCCACACCAATGCTGAATGCGGTGAACACTCCAAGCGTCATGGTCAGCTTCTGGTTTTTCATCCTATCCAAGTTGTACATGTGCTTTGCGTGCAAATAGTACGGTTCGTCGTGTCCGTGCGCATGTCCTCCCATTCTCTTCACACCAGTTGAGTGTAACCCTCGATTAGCTGTGCCAAAAGATAGATGACAAAGAACCATCATTTTAAGAATTTAAGTTTAACAACCTTGATTGATGCAAGAACACTATGAATGAGAAGAAACTATGAGTTTAGACATGAATCATGAACACCTGCCATTTTCTAAAAAAGCTAAGACATGGATACAATAAAGACACTTTTATATACACATTTTTAAAAATAAGCTTATATAATGTTTCGGCTAAACAATATATAATAAATACACTTCAACTTTGCTTCTTCATAAAAATTCGACTTTGGTATTAAATACTAGAGTAAACTTGGTTAGTATCTTTCTCTTACCGTTGAACCCATATTCACGTTGCATCACTGGTCATCATTTGGGTTAATAAGTGTTGAATTCAACATGATTTCTTCAAAAAAAAGAAAAAGACAGACACATAACCCAAACCAAAGTGCAGCTAGCGCTGTATTAAATACCAATCTACCTAATTTTTTTTTTTTTTTTTTGAAACAAGGGTAAATCACGCCTGTCTCTAGGCCAGACACTGGAGATAACGAAGGAGTAATGTCATAAGTGAGACTCGAACCCAAGACCTGGAAGGGAGCATACAATCTACCTAAATTTTAAGTGGCAAGATTTGGGATAGAACCCAGATCTGAAATATTCTACAAAATAAAAATGTGAACTGCTCGCTCCAACTTGCACTCTCTAAAAATCGTCCCTGGAGAGACTTCCTAAAAGATGTGGGAATGTCTCTAACAAAGCACCGGCGCAACAACTCTAAGTAGAGCAACAACTCTAAGTAGAGTAACGTCTTTACTCTTTGTGCTCCACCGAGAAGTTATCTTTCCTTTCTCCATCACCTCGCACGACCCACCCCATTTCTGCCAATCATTCTTTGACTCTAGGCTCCAACGAGGCTTCCCCTTCCAACGGGCGCGACTACAATGAGGCTCCAACGAGATGGTCCTCTGCCCTAGTGCCCTATTATCTTTGCTAAATAGCATCTTTTCTTCGAGTGCAGTATTTTCTTCTCTGCCATTGACAACTGATCTTCACCGAACAACGGCTCGCTAGAGTCTGCTTCTCTGGTGTAGCCAAAACAATCTTCCCTAGGATACATGCAACAAGACTAAAGATCATTCACCTTACGTCGTTGGGATACATAATTATCTCTTCTTATCTTTTTTTGAAACAAGGGTAACCACGCCCGTCCTTAGGCCAAGCATCGGAGACATCGAAGGAGTAATGTCACAGGTGATGTCTCTTCTTATCTTTTGTCATGTCGATCTCGCTTGATCTCTCTTGCTTCTCGTTACTCTAGTCATACCTAACAGAATCAATTCTCGACACACGAGCATCATATCTATGGTTTACGAGCAAAAGACTTTGTATCGAGTCCTCAAATGAAAAGTACCTATTACCTAAGCTCAAACAGTTTGGCCACAACCTCATACTTGACTACATTGGTGCCTTTTCCATCATCAAACCCCTCCGATGAGAAGTCTCTAATAATATTTTCTAACCTCTAGTTGACCAAAACAAGAAACCTAAGAAAATGGAGGCAGTCGCGATTCCACTCAAAACAAACTTGATAAAAGTTAGTCTACCTCCGTTACAAAAAAAAAAAAACTCATCTTCCATGAGGAGAGACATTTCAAAATCTCTTCCACGACTAGATCCCAAAATTACAAACTTCAAAGTCCCAAGTAAAGAAGAGGGAATAAAAGCATACACCACAACTCACTAAAGAGACCTACCTAACCCTTTTTGCAGACCTGCCCATTAAGTACTTGTTCTTAGCGACTTGAAATCAATACCATCTTCGGATATATTATATCTTCTTTCTTAGCTATGATCTTCTCGTGGTTCAGTGTTTCAATCATCTCTTGTGCATAAAGCTTCGGTGATGTTCAATGCTTCAGTTTTCTCCTGTACATCTAACTTATTCTTTGTTTACCTTTAGTTGTCTATTAAAGCTGACTTTTTTTTTGTCACTATCATTCTTGTACCATTTCTTTCAGTTCAATTATTGTAGATTAATGGTTTGGTTTTCTCTATTTAATTTTTTTTGAAAGGATTCTAGAATTAAACTACCATGGATTGAACAAATATCGTTGCAAGTTAGGACAATGACCATATGCAGGGATTGTAAAGCATGAGGTAAAGTAAATCTAAAGTACTAGCTGACGAAGTAACGAACCTGATTTCACCAACAATGATTCTGAAGACTTCAGCACCTTTGCAAAGGACTTCACTCCATTGCCCAAAGACATTTTCTCTTCTAGCAGTTAGTTCTCCCTTTTCACTTATTTACTCAACCAAGAGTTCCTTTACAAGTAAGATCAGTTTCAGAAACTCAAAGAATACAATAATTAGTAATTACTAATAGCCAGTTGTGTGTGCAGGACCTCACTGTCAAAGGAAACCAAAAAACTAAATATTCTGAAGATCTATTCATGTTTAATAACATGTTTGGAAGCATGGAGTGACCTAGTAGTCAAGAAAACCTTGGAGAATTAATTGGTGATTCATGGTGGCCACCTACCTAAAAATTAATTCCCAATTTTTTTGATATCCAAATGTTGTTGGGCAATCATGAGAATAGTCGAGGTGCACGCAAACTGGCCCGAACAGTCACGCATGTTAAAACAAAAACATGTTTGGAAAAATTGAAGTTAAATTTGGGAAATGGCCACAATCGTCAGTAGTTTGGTAGGATTAAGACCTATATACTCCATTTATAATCTGCAACAGGCTGACAAGTAATCAAAAGCACCAAATTGCCGCAACCAAATAAGAAAAACAACATACAATTAAACAAAAACGGAAACATCGAATATCCCAGATCTCTACGAATAATTCTAGACGGTATGAAATAATAAAATGGAAATCCTAAATTCCTCACTGTTGCTATCTTCTTCGTATGAATGTAGAAGAATTTAAAAGGAATTTCATGATTTTCATTTCAGATCATTGAAAGATGCAATTAAGAAAAATTTCTAAATTTCTCATCAAACAGAAAAAAAAAAAAAGAATAAAACAAACGAGTAGTTGGGAAGCATATCCACAGATCTGTAACACACATTAAAAAAGCTACAAAAATCCAACAGAAACGGAACCTGAAAATTGTATTAAATCAATCCTACGGGGATGAACAACATCAAGAACTTGAAATCGATCTCGAAAATAACAAAAAAAAAGATAGAAAAAGGAAAATCAAAGCTTAAGTAGAAATCTAAGGCCGATCCAGAAACGAGAAACAACGATGAAATCAGATAAACGAGAGTTAGAGAAATTGTTCTTACAATTTGTTTTGGCAGTGACAAACCGAAATGATTTTGATGTGTACAAGGCAAGCTTTTATAGAGAGGTCAACAATTAGGGCAAAATAACACAAAAACCCAATTTCAAAAATTGTAAAACATGGAGAATAATTGCACAATTTACACTTTTTTTGGAACTCAATTGTGATTTAAGCCACTTATTGAAGTTTATTGAAAATAAGGTTTGTGTTAATTAGTTTGTCGAATATACATTAAAATTGTGAGTTAAATAACGGACGGATAATGAATTTATAAGAGAAGGCAAATATTTTCATTAGTAAGAAATTTTTAGATGAAACAAAAAATAAAGATATGAGTACTTTGACAAGAATTTGTGGAAGTCTATAATGCACAAGTAATTAATATCTCAATTTTTTTAAAAAATAAAATAAATTAAAGTATACAATGTGTTTCCACTTGTTTCTGTTTTTGTTTATGATAATATGCTTCCACAAATTTATTGGAGTCTATCAACTGTGATGTATCTTAATTTATGAAATTTAACAGTTTTATGACTATTGTTGAATTTTTGTTTATCAAAGTACATTTTAGGAAAGAAATCTCTAATATAGATTAGTCTTGCTGATAGTCTTTATTCAATGTGTTATTCATTTAACAGTTAGTGGGTTATTCCTTCAACAATCAATGTCATTGATAGGTTTTAATGTCACTTAATTAGAGGCACTGATTTAAGTCTATCAATATTGAATGAGTCAGTGGCGCAATGATTTTATTGTTTGGTTGTAAACCAATTCAACACCAACGTCACAGGTTCGATATCGAGAATTGGTATTTATCCCCCTTTTCTCGATATGCACTCAAAATTTTTTTTAAGTCTATCAATATCTCTTATTGATGCAATTAAAGTTAGTTTCAAGTTTCATTGAGTTTGTGTGATTAAAATTTGTTTTAAGTCTCATCAAGTATATTTTATTCAAATTAATTCAAAACCTCTAAATTAATTTTGGAGTAGTATTATATTGAAAGGGTCGATGAAATTAGAATTTCTTAAATCTTTTTTATTCCTTTAAGATTTTTTATTCTTTTAACCTTTCTCATTCCTTATACCTTTTCGATGTAGGACAATTTTCTCTTAATATTTTGCCAAAATCCCTCAAATTTCACATTTGCAAGATATTTGAGGAATCCATATCTTCTTTGGCTACATTGACTTATTTGACAATCATAATCCTCACCTTATGAAACCGCTGACATCACATCCTCTAACATGGCAAAGTGGACATACCATAAGGATGATTGCTTTGTTTTTTTAGAGGAAGTCACAATCTCCTCTAGCAAGAAAGACCACGTCAGCATCCGAACTCGAACCGTTTGACAAACTTGCTCTGTTAAGAATAATTTTCTTTCATGTGACCAGCCGATCGATTATTTTTTTAAAATTTTTTTAGAAGCACCACATCTTGATATTCTCTCCAAATCCTTGTGTATATTAAAATTGTATCAACACATCTATTGGTATCGCCCTAAACATAACCATACAATAGATTGCCCCAATGTAGATAAAGACAGTTGGAACCCATAGACAAATTTTTTTTTTGTAGCTTTACAATACTCGTTGTGTATATTCAGGAGAAGAGAAATTAGTCAGATATAATAGTCGTTGGAAGAATACGGTCTATTGGACCAACGATGTACTCTCAGGAGAAGAGAAGTTGGTTTAAATGTCATCTAGAAGGATTGACTATTTAAGGTGAGACTCGGTGTTTGTTCGAGGAGAAGGTTGAATCCTTGGGTACCAAATGTAGAAGGCGAGCTCACGAAGAGAGTTGATGAAACTTTGTTCGAAGGGAGGATTGTTAGGATGCAAACAAAGTATCACACATTGTTTAGATGAGAAGATCATGAGTATATAAGTGATGATAACCATCTCTATTTGTATGGGACATTGTGATTGAAACTAAAAACAAAGGCATAAGGGTGTATGCCCAAAGTGGAAAATATCATATCAATGTGAAGATCCGGGTAAGATTGTCATCCTTATCAATTTTTCCCAATAAAATAGTGAATTAGTGTACATCATGTTGGTACTGTTGTTTTATCCATTCGAGTGTATTGAAGCATGTACTGTTTGTCCCTAGGCTTGACTCATTGGGCTTGTCTACATGGATTTGAGCCTTGGGCCTAATCGTTGGACCTAAATTTGTTGGTTTGGACTTACGAATCGAACATGAGTCTGGTTTATGTTTGACCAAAATTTCAAATAGACCAACTTTTAATCCATTTTAATTTTAGGAAAATGTCAATTTGTAATTTGCTTATTTTTATTTTTATTTTATTTTATTTATTTATTTATTTTAAATTTTGTCACTAGTTCAAGGGTAATGACGAGACAATTTATGATTAGCCAAAATTTCTCAGTCAATAGTACTTTTTAATAAACCTATAACTTAGGTGAAAGAAATTTTTTAGTAGGGTTATGTTAAAAAAAACTCGACAATCCGAGTAACGCAGACCAATCCAATCTAATTTGATGGGTTGAGTTGTGTTAAAAACATTTTTAGGTTGAGTTGAGTTCAAATTAATGAAATTTTATTGGGTTGAGTTGGGTGAAAAGTTGACCTAAAATTAACTAAAGTTAACGCGAATCGATTATTAAGTTTAAAAAATATTTTTTTACTCATAGCATAATTATATATGCGTATATTTATTTTATTTAAATATTAATTTAGACTTTTTATTTCTCAATGTTCTTTAAAATATTTTAAAGTCTTTAGAATGTTTATATCACAAAATATATAGTCAAATTATTTCATATATTTTTGTTGGTTTTAATTATCTATTGGCTTTATGGAAGTCGAAATATATCATCTATGTTTGTTATTTTAATTATCTATTTGCTTTATGGAAGTTAAATGCATTTATTGTTATGTTCTATAGTTGAAATCTTCTACATGGACTATGATTGTAGGACTAATGGTGAGCGACTTTTGATATGATATTTTGCATATTAATATTTATGTCTATTTCTTTACATTGATATGATAATTGAAAATTGTATTTTATTTATGTGTATGACTAGTTTGATAAAATATATTTATATTTACATTGTATTGATGAGCCCGATGATCCAACCCGAAAATATAAGGGTTGGGTTGGGTTGTCTCTTTAATTGGATTGGATTAGAAAATTGACCAACCCGAATTTTTGGGTTGGTCCAAAAATTTCCCTCAATCCAACTCAATCCAATCCATGTACACCTCTATTTTTTAGAATCACATAATTAAGTCTGTTATTCTACCAAATACTTTGGGGCATAGTAATTACAGGTAGGCAACGTAATCTAAGATGAGCCAAATTTTGAAGCATATTGTGTGAGTAGGAAAATCTTCTATTGAAGACTATTGTTGTGCTACCTTACAAGTTTGAGATAATTAATTAATAATAATGAGACTTAACATTTAATAAATAATAATAATCGATTAACATATCTTAGTTAAATTAATGGTATAATTGTTGATGCCGGATTTTCGCCTTCATAATCAATCGTGAATTTCTTTAGAACTGGAAAACATCGTGTCTATAAAACAGAGATTAGAATTGGACATGGTACAAGCCACGTGAACTGTGATGTCCGATCCTTCTCACACGTGGGTCGGGCATTTCTCAAACCTTCTTAAACACGGATCGGGCAATGCCCAATCCTACACACAGGTCGGGCGCTACCCGACCCTTCTTACATATGGATCGGACAATGCCTGATCCTTTTTATGCATAACCCGACCCTCTTCATCACCTGATTGCCTGGTTTGTTCCTTTCTCTCAGGCTTATGGGCTTGCCTTGTTCTCAATCTAAGATGGGTTTGGCTTTTATGGGCTTCACTGTGCTTTCCTTAAGCGGGCTGGTAAAAATTCTCTTATGACAGTTGTCCCCACTCTTGCTTTGGACTTGATTTTTGGCCTAAGTACAATAGTATAAATAATACAAGAGGGGTTTTTCGCCTAGGTGGCTTATACTGTGGTGGATTCTAAACTCCTACCATGGGAAATTATCATGCCAATGGGTAGTTTGCATGCACCTATAGAGTAGCTTGCATGGAAATTAAAATAGTGATTGGCATGTATTTTTAATGGTGATATGCATGATTTTGCATGGAAAATTGAAATAGTGGTTGACATGCACATTAAAGCTGGTATGCATGGAAAAATGACATAGTGATTGGCTTGCCCCTACAAAGTAAGAGACGGCTGCACCCCGTCACATGCTGCCACTGATGTGGCTCATTTGGACCCACATATCTCAGATTTTTTTTTTTTTTTTTAAGAGTTCCATTTTTTTTTTTAAATATTTACTTCTTTGTAACAGCCTAGGCTGCACCCAAACTGCTCTCACAAAGTAATTTGTATGGAAAATTGAAATAGTGATTGGCATGCACCTTAAAAGATGGTATGCATGCTTTCCCATGGTTGCCCAAGTGTTTAGTGTGAGCTTTCATGGGAGTTTTGAAAACTCTATAAAAAGGCCTCTCCATTTCTCCACAACAATCTCTCATCTCGCTCTTTCAAGGTGACACTTCCTTTGAAATTTCTTCTCTCAACCGCGTAAGTTTTTTTGCTTTCATTTTTATATATCTCCTATCCTTAGTTTCTTTACTTTTCGTGGAGTTTTTCTATTCCAACTTCTTAGGAACTTGTTGGTTTTGTTTTCTATCGTAAAACTTGTTAGAAAAAAGTTTCATTTCATTTAAGATTGAAACTTTCATCCTCCATTAAGATGGTCTATTAGAAAATTGTGTTTTAATTGATATGTTAATCAAATATTTATGAGATTGTGAGTTTCATTGTTTATGAGAAATGAGTTTCATTTCTCTTGAATTTATGTTTGTTTAAGTTAACTTTGATGGAAAGTTAAACTTATATTAAATGAAGTTCAACATTGGTCCTCCATATACCTATAAATAAGAACACATTTGTCCATCTCAAATGTGTGAAAGTGAAAGACAAAAAAAAAACATTAAGATACTTGAAAACACATTCAAGCTTATAGGTAAGAAGGGAGAAACCAATTTTTTCTATTGAAGCAATTGTGAGAAAGCTTCAATATCAACACTCATTCATTGTGTTAAATCAAAAGGTTCTTTAATCACAATGTCAGGTGGTATACTTTAATCCTAATAAAATTCGATTACATTTCGTAATAATCATGTTATTCAAGATCTTAGGATTCATGTTATGCATAAAATATCTAACATGTGGTACCAGAGCGATGTTTAGAATGCATGATTATTCAGTAATGTTATTTATATAAATTGAATCAAATCAACATATATAGATTAATCACAAACTTCGTTTTGTAGTAAATCTCGATCCAACTGTTATGGTCTGAATGTAAGTTTTAATAAGAAATCTCTAAATTAGTTGAGTTATGGTCTAAAAATTAGATTAGGGAAGATTGATTTTCAGTGGCCCAAACGTGGAAAAGAAAATCATTCTCCTCATAACCATTCTCATTCTTTTTACCTCAATAACTCCAAATATTGTTAAATTAAAAAAAAAAAAAAAAAATGACTGCAACTTTGTAATTTACAAACATATATTAGATGTCTAATTCATTAGCAAGTTTTATTAAATCTTAACAATAATTTTCACAAAAACCAAAATATGACTAAATCAATACAAGTAACATTCAAGAACTACTGTTCACCATCGGGTCCGATGGAGATAGGTTGGTCATCGGACCGCCACCGTTGCTCGGAGGAGGAGGTGGCGGAGGATTAAACCTACCTTGTCCCTGTACCTACAAAACGACCAAACCAATGTAAACTTTTAAGCCTTACTTTGTATGATATATAATTATCAAGAGTTAAATTTGACCTAAATCTTAAGCTTATCTCTACATGAGAAAATATAAGAAAGATATTAACATGGCAAGAAGAAAGAATGGAATAATAGTGCCAGAGCGAAAAATGAAGAGATTATTTTATATGAAATGTTAGAAGATTTTAATGTCTTATCTCTAAGTATAAGCTCCCTTAAATTTGTTTCTACTTAAATTTGAATTTAGAATATAAAATTTTATCGTCCCAATCAGATCATTTGGCGATGCTTTGTGATGAAATTCAGAACATATGTGATACTTAGAAACATTTGAAAGTTTTTTTATTATTAAAATTCATTTGGGACTATTTTAATTGTAATATTTTTTTTTTTTAGAAATATTTCATCCATAAAAGACTTTGGGATCTTCTTCTTCTTCTTTTTTTTTTTTTTTTTTTTTTTTGCAGATTTCAGTTCTTCCCTTTATCACCAAAACTATTTGTTGCACTGTGGAAAACTATACTAATTGAAAATTATTTGTGACATTGATTAAACACTATATGGACACTCATTGAAAATTATATGTTACATTGATTGGAGTCATCAAAATATAAAGATTTTTCGTCTTTTTTTCTAGGCTCATCCAAATTTTCTATATGTACAAATTTCTTCCTAAAGTTGCTATTCATAGACTTCTTCTTCTTCTTCTTCTTCTTCTTCTTCTTCTTCTTTTTTTTTTTTTTTTTTTTTACTTCTACAAACAAAATTCTCCATTATATAATTTTTTTTTTATTAATTAGTAAATGACTATAGACATGTGAACATAACTCAACTAGTTTAGAAATTTCTAATTAAATTAAGAGATTTTAGAGTTTTTATTTCACAAGTTTTTTTTGTTAGAACTTTATTTTGAGTAGGTAATTTGAACTCATAATCTCTTGGTAAATCATTGATTTACTTAAATAGTCCTCATTAAAAGCTTATCACAAATTGCCTTATCTACTAAACAATTACTATAATCATGAAAAATCACTAATTATCTTGATGTACATGTTCTTTTACTTGACTATTTTATTTAACTTACACTAGAATCTTAGTTACACTTAATATTTTAATTTGTGTTTCTAATTTGTCCCATAAAACTTTAGAATTGAGATCATAAATGTAATATATAAGAATACAAAACTTGACTCCTTCCTTATAAGAAAATCTCTAGCTCTACCCTAGAAGATAGATGCTTACCGATTCATCAACAGGCGGGTTGCCTGCCTTCGGAGGCGGACACGAGCAATCGGTGTAGGAATCTTGCGGTGGCGGCGATATCGGGCGACGAACAAAGAACCCTAGAACCTTGAAAATTTCCATGACAACTTTCAAGATGGAGTTGAAAAAGGGGAAAATGAAAGGACGATGAGGAACATTGTTTTCACCAATAAGCTTCTTGGTGTTTTCAGTTGAATCCTCCATTTCTCTCTTCTTTTTTCT
>JBBMKA010000001.1:5209214-5224469 GCA_037833695.1 Sechiopsis laciniata
TTTAATTTCAACTTATTTTCTCTCAATTTTTTATATAAAGAGTTTCATTTTCCTTTAAAATAAATTTCAAAAATTAAAATAAGTTTTTAGAAGTTACTTTTTATAGTTTCAAAATTTTGATTTGATTTGAAAAAATATAAATAAACTATAAATATCAATATCAAAGTTAAAAAAAAAAAAACAAAAATAAAAAGTGAAATAGTTGTTGTAGCCTTAATTTTTTTTTCTTCTTCTTCTTTTTTAGTAAATTTTTAGAAGTTACTTTTTATAATTGAAATTACAAAGTTTCTCGTAACAAGTAACTTTCAAATTTTGGAAGTTACAAGTTTTAATCAATTTTATACAAGTTTTTGTATAAAATTGAAATGAATTTTAGTCTTAATTTTTTTTTTTTAGTATAATTTTTAATCATTATCAAGGGGCCTTAATTATTTAGTTTTGTCTTTTTTAAAAATAAAATTTGTTATTTTTTCTTTATTTCTTTATTAATATTTCATCATTAGAGAACATTTGTTTATATATATATATATATATATATATAAACAAATGATAGTTAACGAAAGAAATTCATCACTTTTATATATATATTTTTTAAAAAATGATAGTTAATAAAAGAAATTCATTTAAATTTTTAAAAACTAAAAACCAAATAATTATTGGAGTCCAAAGTAGTAGAAGTTTTAATTAACTATTCCCAAAAAAAGGAAAAAAAGAAAAAAGTTTTAATTAACTTGGCGGAAGAAAAAAGGAACATGGTGAATATGTGGCTAAAAAGTACCAATACGTGTAATTGTGCATTATTTGATAATATTGAAATTCTTAAATGTTATTAAATTCGAAAAAAATATTGGGGGAGGCAATTACTTTACAATTTCTTTGATTTACTCTTGTCACGTATGTGTAATAATTATTCATGAGGCATGAGGTCCCCGCTTATGAAAGATGCTACTAAAACATGCTAGAAGACAAATAAATAAATTTCTTCTATATATAATGATGATATCATTGAAATTAATTTGATTCATTCGTAATAAATAACTTTGTTACAAGGACAGGTACCGTATCAATTTCATTATGAATCCAACGGTGCTTTCAATAGCTCTCGTTTATTTGGTCGTCAAACTTTGTGGACAAATGATTTTCTAATTTTGTTTTTGAATATTATCTCTCATAAAAAATATAGCCCAAGAAATAAGAGTTTAATGAATGAAATTTTTATTTCTTTTTCAAAAGAAAACTTCACAAGACTAAATTCAATCAACTTTGAGACCTAAAATCATGTGCTTAGATTAACTTTAATTAATTTTCCTATGTTGAAAAGCTATTTTACGATTCACATATCATATCATTAAAATTCTTCATTCAACGAGAGTAACCATACATAATTAAAGTTGTTTTTCATGCTAAAAAAAAAACTTACCATAAATTTGGAATATACTTCTTTAAGTGATATCACTTTTAAAAATTAATATTAGAGCATTTTTTTTAAGTGATTTTGGAATGATCAGATATACATAAAATTACTTCACTTTCAAAATTGTAGTGTTTAAGAACGGTTTGATTATGAAAGCATTAAAAAAAAAAAAAAAAAAAAACTTGAAGCTGATTCCGGTCAATCATTTACAAAAGTGATTCAAGTGATTTTGATTTAAAATACTATTCCAAAAAAAAAGAAAAAGAAAAGACTATGGCGTTGGATGAAAACCGTCATCTTTAGTAAAATAAAAAATAAAAAATAATCACATTTCAAATGGGAACTTGGAAAGCCCCAAAAGGATGTGCATATTTAGGTAGGATTTAGTTTTATAATTTATTAATTTCTTATCGAAAACTTACATTGAAACGAGTTTTTACTAATTCGTCCTCATTTTTATTTTTAAAAATAACTCTCATTTCTAATTATTCATTTTTAATCATTCATTTATAAATATTTAATGATTTCTAACTACTCATTTTTAATCATTAATTTCAAATCAATCAAAATAATTCATTTTTAACTATTAATCATTTCTTTTTTAACTACTAAAAATAACTACTCATTTTAAATCTACATCCAAACAAGATTTTGACTTTAACTCCTCTACACAAAAAATTACATCCAAACGAGTTTTTGGCACAACTCTCAATTTTTAACTATTCAATATAACTTTTCAATATAACTTTTTAACCTAAATTCTACTTAAATATGTCAAACAAACACCTCCTTAGTAGGTTTGAACTTGGAAGACCCTTTTCCCTTGACTCCATAAAAAACCAAGCAAGAAATTGAAGTGCAACTTAAGGCAATTCTCAACTCAATTCTCCAACAAAAAAAAAAAAAAAAGCATGTCCATAATTCAATATTAGTAGAAGTACACTGACCCATGGTCGACTATTATTCAAGATTATACTTGACTCTTAAAATAGGAAAATTGACCTTAACTTTTCAAAGATAAATTCACCTCTTATAAATAACATTTGCATATAATGTAAATAATTTATTTGTCCCTAATTATCAAACATTTGTTGAGTTATTTACTTACTTGGACTAATATTCATTAGAGAAAGATTTGGGTGTAGTAGGTTGCAACCAAAAATGCTGTCGTTAGTGTGGCACTATATCATTCATAAGTTTTTTTTTTTAATTAAAAAAAAAAAACTTGTGACCTAAAATGAATTGCATTTGGTGGGAGTACAACCTAAGCTGCACCCAAATCATTCTCTATTCATTAAGGGATGACAAATGAGGCATCTTTCTTGTCCACTTCCTTGGATTTACTTCCCAAAAATATTTTTTTTGATATTTTGGTAGGTTACAACAAGGGGGAAAAATAAAATGCATTGGATTGAGTTAAAAAAATTCTTGGATTAAGCAAAGAGAAAGAATGGTTGAGGTTTTACCAGTTGGATATTTTCAATCAAGCATTGTTTGCTAAACAGAATTGTTGAATTATAAAAAAGAAAAACCTCAAGAGTCTCTTATCTAAGGTTTTAAAGAGTAAGCATTTTAATAATGGTGACTCTCTAAATGATGGATTGAGCAATACACTTTTTAAAATTTAAAGGAACATTCTCTGAGGAAGAAATGTGGCAACTGCAATGAGATTATTTCAAAATTTAACCCAAATGATTTCTTCAACATGACTTATTATTTAGATAGGTATAAAAAAAGACCCACTCTTAGACAATTCTTATGCATTAACTATAGAAATCTTATTGAAAATTTGAGATCTCTCCGAAGATCAAGTTAGAAGCCAGAAAGATAATTAAAAATAATATTTTAATGTGATTTTCTATTTGTCATAGGTGAAATAAATTTTCTTCTTTTGGGTTGCCATCTTCGAAAAAGGAAGTATGGTTTGAGATTTGTTCTAAAGTTGATCTTAAAGATAAAAGATAAAGCTAAAGTTTTAATTATTTTGATAAGCATAGAGTTAATAATTATTTACATAGTTAATCGATAAACTTATTTATATTCATCCAGTAATCTATTAATTTCTATGAGATTAACATCCAATTTGATAAAATAAAAAATTCAGCAAAAAAATAATTAATCTGGAAAAAAATGAAACTTCTGAAATTATATTTTTATTTGAAGCAATTCTTCAACGGCACTTTTTCCAAAATAATATCATCAACACATATTAATGGGTCCACATTGCATAAAATCCTTCACCCCCACTAACGTGCCTCCCTCCCCCAAAATATATAAATATATTTGTAATTTAATATTTTTTTCATTTGTTCAAATATTCATTCTAAGAAAAAAAAAAACTTTTTTAGTCCTTAAGCCTAGAGTCTAATCTTAATTTGGTTGGTAATTTTAAAACTAAACACTTTTACTTTTTTACATTTCAATATATTCAATTTCAGTCCTTCACATGTTGATTAAAATGATGATTATACTATTTATAAATTTCAATATATTAATAAAATAATTATTTTAATGGGAAATTGTGCTAGTTAGTTTAATTTTACAAAATAATTGCAGATTTAGATAAATTAAAATTTTTTTGTATCTATAGTCAAATATACTGTATAATTAATAATCATTGCATAATATGATTTAATATAGTATTTTGTATTATTAATATAATATTATATGTTAAGTACAATATTGTGTATTAATACAGTATTATCTATTAATTATACCATATAATTTTATACGGTATGACTATGATTGTTAAATTATTATTTTTTTTAATTTAAATCTCTATTTTAATTTTCAAGTGAATTTAATATTTAAAAAAAGTATAAAAATAAAGAACATACCAACACTAAATAAAAATATAATTTTAAACCTACGACCAAATTAAAACTAAATTCTAAATGGAGACTAAAAATGTAATTTTCACGTCATTTTAATATATAATAAATAATTTCCTTTATCTTTACTTTGGAAATGTGTTCCTGTTTTGGTTTTTTTTTTTTTTGGCCTTTTTGTCAATTCCAATTCTAAAACCAAAAAAGAGAAAAGAAAAGAGCAAAAAAGAGAAAAAAGAGAAAACTTTTATATTTTTTTAGAAACAAAAATTAAATTATATCAATTTTGTTTTCGTCTTTGACTCTGTACTCTTTTTTTTTTTGACAAACTTCAGCTCAGATTCTCCCTGTTCTCTCTCTCCTCCGTCCGGAACTCCATCGCCGGCGAGTTTTCCGACGAATAACCCTCCTTTTCCCTAACTGAACGGCGGCCGGCCGTCTTACATCACCGTTTCCCGGCAGATTCTTCGTTTCCCGGCAGAATCTCCGTTTCTTGGCCGGAGACATGGAGTAAAGGTTTTTCGGTTTGGTTTTACGTGTAATGGAGGTACTGTGGTTTTGGTATTGTAAGTGATTGATAGATCCAAGAAGCTTTGGAAGGAGAGAGAAGTGGTGTTTTGCTTGATTTAGCTTGAGAGTGATGGTTTGGTGTGTTGTAATGGTGGATGTTCGTGTATGGATGAGGTAGTCGGCGTAGATGATGACCGGAGCTCAGGCTACTTTTCGGCGAGGGTGGCGGCGGTTCGGTGAATCTCTCACATGGAATGGCAGATCTTGTTAACTACGGGAATGCCAACCGTGACACTGAGCAGGTCTTCATACCTAATTTATCTGTTTCAATGTTAGTGTGCGAACGAACATTGCATAGTTTCTTGTGGTTTTGCTTTGAAATTTGTTTTTCTCTCCCCTGTTTTGGAGCTGGCTTGTTTACTGTTCGAAGTTTAAGGGAATTTTACCTTCTAATTGATGTTGTCTGTTGATTATTTGAACTGTTCTGCGTTAAATTGTTTGCCTAGTGTAATTTTGTTGACACCGGGAAATGTGCTCCACTCTACCCGGTATAACTACGTCCGTCCTTAGGCCAGGCACCGGGAGACATGGAAGGAATGGAGACACGGGAGGTGTCTACAAATTAATGTCACAAGTGAATCTCGAACCTGAGACCTTGAGGAGAGCACACCTTCAAAACCCAAGCCTTTAACCACCACGCCACCTCTTGGGGACATTGTTTTCCTGGTGTAATGCAAGTTCTTTGAATTCAGTTCTTGCAAATGTTCACTTGTGGTCACTGAACGGTGGATTTGGGATCCTCTAATTAGAAATGTCTTGGAGATAGACTACATTATGTCCTTCCTTTTATGTCTGAGTGCTGCCAAAATGGGAAGGAAAGAATTGCAGAATATATGTTAATTGGAAAAGTTTCTAGCGTCCCTGTTTGTTTAGTGCTTCTTTATTGGTTGAGAAAGTATAGAAAGGAAAATATGTTGTCCGCTGTGTTGAAGTTTTTATTGGTTTGTTTTGATAGTCAATTCATGACAAGATGAACTAAGATTGCCAGGTGATAACTTCTTATGTTAATGAAAATTAAAATCTCATGTTGCTGCAATGCCAATGCTATTCATTCAAGTTACGAATTTCAGGGAATGAACTTTGTAAAATTTAATCATTTTCTTGAGTATTGTTGCTTACATTTGAGTTTTAATTTTACTTAATGCGAATCTTTTGTCTCTGTACTTTTATAATTTTGAAAGATCTAATTTCCTTGCAGGCACTAATTGCTTTGAAGAAAGGTTCGCAACTCCTCAAGTATGGTCGTAAAGGGAAACCAAAATTTTGTCCATTTAGACTTTCTAATGTGAGTTTGATTTAATTATTATTATGATTTTTAAATATATTGTCATCCGCATTTTTGGCTTGCCATCCTTTTCCTTACTTTCATGCTAGACTAGGCAGTTACAAATTAGAATCATTAGAAATCTTTTATGAATGACCTGTTATTCTCGGTCTCAATGACAACACAACAAGCAGAAGTCTATGTACCAACATGAGCATGGTTTAGCAATTAAAGCATCTACTCCTTTCTTTCAGGTTGAAGGTTAAAATGATCCCCACTTTCTTATCTATTGCATTGAAATAAAAGAAACTTATGCAAAGTTCAAATTCCCACCCTTCCCCTCCCTCCTAAGAGAGAGGGTTGGGGTTACTGAGTGCTCTTACATTAAGCATTCATGTTATGACCTTCATCTTTGCATATGACTTGTATGGTGAGTATCATTAAATATTTTATGTTCACTTTAGGTATAAACCCGAGTTTGTTTTTGGTTTCACCCTAAATGTCTTCTACCAATGGATATGGTTGTTATCACTTATATAACTAAGATCACCACTTATCTAACCAATGTGAGACTACTTTATTTGTATTTTCTCCCATCGATTAAAGTACCATCGAGTCTCTTTTTTGGCTCGTCTTCTATATTCGACGCCTAAGAATTTAATCCTCTCCTCGAACGCATCCACTAAAAACCTAAATCCATCCATAAAATCAAGTCGTTAAAAAAATCCAAACTGAGCATTAAAATGGCCAAACCCAACGAAAGAAAATGTCCATCGGAATGGCGACAACTACTAGTAACATGCACAATAATAGAGGTTCAAATGTATTGATTTCAAATTAATATATAAGTTGCTGGTAGGAGTAGAATACCACTCGAACCCAAGGCTAGTAGGTTCTTTTTTAATCGTTGCAATATGGTGGACATCTAGAGGTAAAACACTAATTTGGTGCCAATTGCGAGAGTAGTACAAAGTTGAGGCAAACTTTGAATACTCGATCGGATCTTTTTTTTTTTTGATAGGAAACGACACTTTCATTGATGGTTGAAAAGATACATCCTATTGATACAATTATAATAAGCTATTCCACTGAGAAGATCGGATCTCAAAATAATAGGGGTAAAAGTTAGCTAGTCAGACAATGAGAAATAAACTTTAATGTGAAGCGAGAACCAACTAGGTTCATGAGCTAAGGTCCGGGTCCCTACCACCAAAGTTGACTTAATTACCACCGACTTCCATCTCTCTTCAACCCTTAGTCTCTTAAACTCCTCATCTCCAACTTTGAATCATCCATCTTTCTCCTCCATCTCTTTCCCTCTTGGACCTTTGCAAAATCCTTCATTAAAATCTACGCATGAATCTACACAAAAAAGTCCCTTTCTCACTTAAAAGTTGAGAAACAAGAAACTCCTTGATCATTTCTAAGCAATCTCTCTAGGTCTTGCCAATTCGACGCAACCTCTAATGTTAATAAAAATGATTATTATTACTTTTGGGATAAGAAACAATTTGATTGATGTATGAAATTTACAAAAAAAAGGTGAGAGAGAGTTAGAGACTCAAATTGATAGGAATTGCATTAAACTTCTCAGGACAAAAAAGATGCAAAACTATAAGCATGAAAAAGAGGATTCAATTTACCCTAAGAAAGAGCAAGGGAAAGAAATTTGTCAATGAGAGTCAAATAGGCCTTTTCCATGGATCTTGGTATCTCTAACCAAACCGACCACAATAACACACGAACTAAGAGGAGGCAATGCACGATCTAAGTTTTTCCAAAGAATCTCCTTCTTGTCTTTGAAAGGATGCTCTAAGAGGAGACAGTTTAAAAGAGATAAAGATCATTTGGGAGGGCCACCAAAGAGTTGAAAGTTGTCATCATGTCCTTTTAAAATTACATTTGACTAACTTAACTAACTATTAAGATAAAAAATGATTTTTTTCTAAATTTTATCACTCCTTATTGTAAAGATATCTATAGTCACTTGATACTAGTTTATACGATGTGCAAGCAAATACTATTGACAAACTTGTGCATGAAAGCAAGCATAGATATCAAAGATATTTTTGGTTGTTTTATCATGGCTAAAGTTGTCATAGATTTATCGAACAAAGATTCATGTAGTAAAAAAGCGATAATGATTTGTGGGGGCTGAGTGAGCTTGTTTGTTTTAGTATTTTATTTTGCACACGATTGGATTCCTTATCCAATACGCTTTCTGTTTCACCTTTCCTATAAATACTCTTTTTCATTGTAGAAGGTAATGATTTGTTGTCTTACTTGATGATGAATAGATTTTAAGTAATATTTGTTGATACTGGAGCCAATCTATGTAGAGATCAAACGCTTGATGGATTCTTATGCTCTTACATGTTAGCTTTTCCATGATTTATCTGCTTTGTACTTTACAGTTATAGATTTTCAATTAATTGAAATTGTAGGATGAATCATCTTTAGTTTGGATTTCCACTACTGGTGAAAAGACTTTGAAGTTGGCATCTGTATCGAGAATTATTCCTGGACAAAGAACCGTAAGATCTATGAAAACTTTAGTCTTTTTTCCTCAATAATTATCACCCATACATGATTTTTCGAAGATATTGGTCAAACTTGATGTGTGTACTTCAATTGTTTTAGGCTGTGTTCCAACGACATCTAAGGCCAGAGAAGGAATATTTATCATTTTCTCTAATTTACAACAATGGAAAGCGATCTCTTGATCTGGTTGGTGATGAACAATCTCATTGTTTGCAATTAAGAAGTCGTTGCTTCTAATTTAATTCGCCTTTGAAAGTAATCACAACATTTTTTGGCTTTTCAGATTTGTAAGAATAAAGTAGAGGCTGAAATTTGGATAGCAGGTCTGAAAGCATTAATAGGTTCT
Source organism: Sechiopsis laciniata (assembly GCA_037833695.1). Classification (NCBI taxonomy): domain Eukaryota; kingdom Viridiplantae; phylum Streptophyta; class Magnoliopsida; order Cucurbitales; family Cucurbitaceae; genus Sechiopsis; species Sechiopsis laciniata. The sequence continues at coordinate 5,218,178 of JBBMKA010000001.1, forward strand.
GGTGACGGTGGGCGTTCCAAAATTGATGGTTGGAATGATGGGGGCCTCTATCAAGATGTAATCTGTCTACCTGTAATTGTTTAATCATTAAACATGCATGCTCTAAGTGTTCAATAATGTTTATCAATTTGAACTTTTTAATTGGGAAGTTCTCATGTGACTGTTATGATCGTCTTTCTAATTACAACTCTACTCTTGATACTAATGATTAATGAAAACTACCATTGGTCTTTTATGTATGGGAGATACGTTGTCATTTAATAGCGAGTGTAGTACTGTTGTTACGTCAGTGGTTTGCGATGTGGTTCGAAATTTACTGCATTTGTCTCTTAGTACTAGAAATCCAATGAGCTGGGATGTTTTTCGAAGCTTTGTACATTTCTTTCTACATAATCTAATGAACTTTTTCATTCTATAATTATTGCACTGCTCATGTTCTAGAGATGTTCATTTTTTAATGCAATGGAAATCTGTCACTGTGCTATTGGGTCTAGGGTGTCTGCAAAAGTTTATTGCATTTGTATGACTGAATGCAAGATTGTCGTTGCTGTCGTTTCTCTTGCTCTTAGCCTTAGAATTTCAGGTGTTCTAGTTTTGTTTAGCTATAAGCTCATGCCATTTAAAGTCATTTAAAAGTTCTCTTGTTTATTCCTTTATTGATTCTCTTCAATTTATTTCAGGACAGTAGTGACTTAACTTCAAGTAGCCCAAGTGACAGCTCCAATAGTGTCACTAGAGATATCAGCTCTCCTGAGGTCTGTGTTAGTCTTAGTTCAAATAAATCTCCGAGTGTTAGGTCTGAGAACTCTACAAGGTCACCTGTACCATTGAACCAGACAAATATGCTAGCGAAAGGAACTAGTTCAGATATTTTTCGAGTTAGTGTTTCAAGTGCTCCTAGCTCCTCCAGTCATGGCTCTACACCAGATGACTGTGATGCTCTAGGGGATATATACATATGGGGTGAGGTTATTAGTGATAATTTTCTGAAGCCTGGGGCCGATAGAGCTATGAACGCGAGCTCAAGGACAGATGTGCTACTTCCAAAGCCACTAGAGTCCAATATTGTTCTAGATGCACAACATGTAGCCTGTGGAGTCAGGCATTCTGCCATAGTCACAAGACAAGGGGAGATATTTACATGGGGTGAGGAATCTGGAGGAAGGCTTGGCCTTGGAATGGGGAAGGATGTATCGCATCCTCGCCTTGTTGAAGCCTTGGCAGCAACTACAATTGATCTTGTGGCATGCGGAGAGTTCCATACTTCTGCTGTTACAATGGATGGGGAACTTTATACATGGGGAGATGGTGTACACAATGCTGGGCTTCTTGGTAATGGAACTGATGTCGGCCATTGGATGCCAAAGAGAATCTCGGGTATCCTTGAGGGGCTTCAGGTTGCCTCTGTAGCATGTGGTCCATGGCATACTGCATTGATCACATCTATGGGGCAACTATTCACATTTGGTGATGGTACTTTTGGGGTCTTGGGTCACGGTGATAAGAAAAGCATTTCATATCCGAGAGAAGTAGAGTCTTTATCAGGCTTGAAGACGATTGCTGTTGCATGCGGAGTGTGGCATACAGCTGCTGTGGTAGAAGTTATTTTGACACAATCCAGTGCAAGTATCTCATCAGGTAAATTGTTTACATGGGGGGATGGAGACAAGAATCGGTTAGGCCATGGAGACAAGGAACCTCGGCTTGAACCTACTTGTGTTCCTGCACTAATTGAGTATAATTTTCATAAAGTTTCTTGTGGCCACAGCATAACTGTTGGATTGACAACATCAGGACAAGTTTTCACAGTTGGTAGTTCAGTTTATGGTCAGCTTGGAAATTCTCAGGCTGATGGAAAGCAACCATGCCTGGTGGGAGATAAGCTTTTCAGGGAGTCTGTTGAAGATGTTGCTTGTGGTGCATATCATGTGATGGTACTTACCTCCAAAAATGAAGTTTATACTTGGGGAAAGGGTGCAAATGGAAGGTTAGGCCACGGAGATGTTGAGGATCGAAAATCACCAACTTTGGTTGAAGCTTTGAAGGATAAACATGTCAAAATGATTGCTTGTGGTTCTAACTACTCCACAGCTATCTGTCTTCACAAATCGTTGTCAGGTATAGAGCAGTCACAATGCTCTGCTTGTAGACAGGCATTTGGTTTCACAAGAAAAAGACACAACTGTTACAATTGTGGACTTGTGCACTGCCACTCGTGTAGTTCCAAAAAAGCATTGAGAGCTGCACTGGCTCCTACTCCTCGAAAATCTTATCGTGTATGTGACTCTTGTTATGTCAAATTGAGCAAGGCATCAGAATCTGGAATTAATTACCGGAAGAATGTTGTACCCCGGCCATCCGGTGAGACCAAGGACAAGTTGGACAAGAGTGACTCAAGACCTCCTAAAACAACACTTTCCAATATGGATCTGATAAAACAACTAGATAGCAAAGCTGCCAAGCAAGGGAAGAGAACAGATACATTCTCTGTTGTTCGCCCCACTCAAGCACATTCTCTTCTGCAGCAGCTCAAAGATGGTCCAAACGATGTTGAAATTCGACGAGTAACTCCCAATCCAATTCCTATGGCTAATGGGGTAAATTCTAGATCTGTTTCACCTTTGTCAAGGAGACCTAGTCCACCAAGGTGTGCTACACCTGTCCCTACAGCATCAGGACTTTCCTTCTCAAAAGGTATAGCTGATAGCTTGAAAAAGACAAATGAGCTTTTAAATCAAGAGGTTCTCATGTTGCGTGCACAGGTAATGACTCGATTCGTTGTATTGCCAGTTCCATTTCACTTCAAATTATAAAAGGAAAGGTATATGCGTGTACAACACTTGTCCCCAAGGGGTGGCGCGGTGGTCAAAGGTTTGGGTTTTGAAGGGGTGCTTCCCTAAAAGTCCCAGGTTTGAGATTCACCTATAACATTAATTTGTAGACACCTTGTTGGAGATATTCACCTAGTGACAATTGTCCCACTATCTCCAACACCTTTATAAGAGATATGGGTTATTCCCCTCATTACCAATTGGTTTTGAGGTGGAACCCTATATTATCTAATATGGTATCATAGCTCAATATGGGTCATGACCCCCAAAATTCTAATAAAAAAAACCCAAATGCTTTGAATTCTAAAGTGGGTGTGGACTCCACCCAATCAGGCATAAGCTTAAAAAAGCGGGTATTTGATCTCAAAGTTTGGATCTCAAAGCGGGTATTTCGCTCCACAAAAAAAAAAAAAAAAAACTCAGATCAAATTCAAGATGGTCTTTCCTATATGACGCCATCTTGAAGGGGAATATTGGAGATATTCACCTTGTAGCAATTATCCCACATTGGAAAGGTGAGGATTCTTCAATATGTTTAAAAGAGATATGAGTTATTTCCCTCATTGCTAATTGATTTTGAGGTAGAACCCCATATTCTCTAATACACCTCCCATGTCTTCATTCTTTTGATGTCTTATGGTGCATAGCCTAGGGACAGGCGTGGTTATCCCAAGTATAGTCTCGGTTTTTAAAAAAAGTGTGTACGACACTTAATTAGGTTGTTTATCTTTTTCTAAACCCTTTAGGTTGAGAGCCTGAGAAAGAGATGTGAACTTCAAGAGTTAGAACTTCAGAAATCAGAGAAGAAAGCACAAGAAGCTATTGCATTGGCTGCAGAGGAATTTGCTAAATCCAAAGCCGCAAAAGAAGTTATTACATCACTAACTACTCAGGTTGATCTCAGATACACACTCATTTTCTTTATAATCGAGTATTGCATCTCTAATGCTATCATTATTATACTTTTTTATTAAGCATGATGATCTGACATAAAAAAAAGGAAAATAAAAGAAAGCATGATTATCTAGTTTGACCTTCACTGATATGCATGAACTGTTGTTTGGTTAAAAATGGTATCTTGAGGTTATTGGTGTGTTCAATGGTATTATGATATGCAAAAGAAAGAAACTCCTCAAGTTTTTAACGAAGGTTGTTAACTTGTGAAACATATTGTTTATCAAAATCTAATTTTAATGTATCGTGAAATGGATTGTGTAACCTAATCTAATTTTAATATTTTATGTATTGTAAATTTGTAACTTATTGCCTATGGTAAGTTTTAATTTTATAAACAATATTTAAATATAAAAATATAAATAATCAAATCTATAACGAAAAATAAATAATTAAATATCAAAGTATATAGATAAATATAAAGAAATAATAATGACATGTTATAAAATAATTTCAAGTAATAAATTATTTTAAAAGTAAAACACCTCATAATGACACTATTTAGCTTTTTTAAAATAGGAAAAATAATAAAAATATTTTATTGGTCTAAAATTTTTTTTTATTAAATATATTTAATAATTATGGAAGGAAGGCCTTAAAAAACAATGATAGAAGGAAGGTAAAGAGACACATCCGTATTTCCAAAAGAAAAAAGACACATCCGGATTTGATTTAAATGTGTATTAAATGTGATTGATCAAATCACTCATTTTCATCAAATTATACACTATACACTAATCAAGGGACATTTTCATTTCCTATTTAAATCACTCCTTTCCATCAAATTACACACTAATCATTGGGCATTTTCATTTCCTATTTTCTTTCTACCCAAACTTAATTTTCTTTTAAGTCTCTTCTTCCTCCCACCCCAATGTTTTTTTGTTTGTTTTTTTCCTGTTCCGTTTCAAAATTTTCTCTATCGAGCGACCTAGCTTCCCATAGAATTAAGGTATTTTCATTTTCTTTTGACTTATAAAATCGTAACCTTTCGATTTAAGAACGAAACCTGAATCATTCAATTCGAATGATTTTTTATTCAAATTTACGTTTTGACTCATTTTTACTTCGTTTGATTTGTATTGTATTAACCATGAATTCCAATTACTGTACTGTGTATGGATTTTTTTTTTCTTTTTGAATCCATATAATTTTGTGAGGGAAAAACTTCCGTAAAATAGAGGGGAACACGCCGTTTATTTTTGTTTGTCTGAATGTGTATCTGCTGGTCTCAATTTTTGTTTGCCATGTTGTGGGTATGTAGATACACATTCAGACCTTCAGATAACTAATTTTGCTATTAAACCCATTCTGCTTTCATTATTATTTTTTTTTCCAACTAAGACACTTCGATCATAATCATCATGGAGCGGCCTAATGGTCAAAGAAAGCCTTGGGATGCTTAAGGTGATGGGTTCAATCCATGCTTAGGAATTAATTTCTTACGGATTTTCTTGACATTCAAATGTTGTAGGGTCTGACAGTATATCTGGTGACATTAGTCAAGGTGCCTGCAAGCTGGCCCGGACAGTTACGGATATAAAAAAAAAACTGATCATTATTTTGGTTTGAAATGTTCTATGTGAACTAATTATCTTTACATTGAACTACTGTAATTCTCATCTAATTCTACTAATATTGTTCCAGATTAAAGATATGACTGAAAGGTCACCTGATGGAGTAAAAATGGGCCTTCCTGTAACTAACGACTCTGAAAACATGAAACCATTCAGTATTCCAAATGGTATGGAGGAAAATGGCACCCACCATTTGGCTTCCAATGGAGAGCGTCATTCAGAATCTGATTCACACAGCTCCATATCCATGGCATCTTCAGTGGCAACTGACTATTCCATTAGTAATGGATTTCAAGGTCCACCTAATTCATATGGAGAATTTCTTGCAAGTAATGAAACTAAATCATCCTTGGAGCCAGGGCGGTTTACCCCTGATGTAATAGATGACGACCCGGATGTTAAACTGTCTTATGGTCATAGAAGGGTTTGGGAAAGCCGCATCGGCAGCATGTCGGAGGCTGCAAATAGCTCGGGTCCTTTACTAGATAGTGAGAGTAACGCAAGGTCAAGAAATTCTGTATTACCTAGCAATGACAGTCAAGTTGAAGCTGAATGGATTGAACAATATGAACCTGGTGTCTACATAACTTTAATGGCACTCCGTGATGGAACTAGAGATCTTAAACGAGTGCGCTTCAGGTAATTCATCTTTATTGACCGTTGAATCACATATTATTGCTTTACAATTAATTGATTGATAGAGTGGCATCAGTGTATCCCATGAACTAGAAGATCATGTATCCTCCTACCCTCAATTATTGTTGAACCCAAAAAATAAATATTAATTGATAGATGATTTATTTCATCATGAACTGTTGATGCACGAATCCAATTTTTATCCCCACGATTTCAATTAAGATTGAGAGTAGTCTCCAAGGGTTGACGCAGTGGTTGAAGACTTGGGCTTTGAAGGTGTGCTCCTCTCAAGGT
>JBBMKA010000001.1:5244884-5263374 GCA_037833695.1 Sechiopsis laciniata
GCGAACAAACTGATTCGAACAATCATATATATATATATATATATATATATATATATATATATATATATATAATACAAGTGTACGAAACAAGTACCAACAAAAACATATAGCTCCATCCATATAAAGTAAACACTAATAATTAGAATGGCATGTGTCCAAATCAAGACTCAAAGATTCTAGAACAAAAACAATCCTCACTTTTGTTAAACTAACAATACAACATCTTAGTTGAGTTGAGTTATTACATGTATACATAAGGATTTTGTGGTAGAAAAATGGGAAGGGAGATTTGACTTCATTTTTCCCAAGGATGCATCAATTCAAAAGTCTTGAGAGGAATATTTGCCAAGTAAAGTCCATCATTAAAAGCAACCCAAATGCAGTTTACAAAGTCACATCGTGAGGAAAGCCATTCTCCTTTCTCCGGCCAAAAAACCTCAAACGAAGCATGTCCATTCAAACTACTAAAACTGCACCAATACAACGTCGTTTGCCAAAAGTTTTCTTTGAACATCCACGAGTATCGCTCTCGGATGCCGATCACATGCTCGCCCAAATCATCTTCTTTCGACTTGCAATGAACCAATAAACTTGCGTTCGTTTGACGGTTGTGAATAATCAATTCCCAACTGCTATATACACCTTTCTTCTTGGATCCTGCAAAACATGTAATAACAATGCTTGATTCCAAAGCAAACAGTAAGATGAAAGATAAGTTGGTTGATGGCTTCATTTTTCTTGGAGCTTGGTCACTACAAATCGCTTTTGTTAATGATTAAATGCTTTGGTTTTGATTCATTATATAAAGAAAAAAACCCAAAATGTCGATACAAAAGAATTTAAGTTTATGAATGGTTCCATATGCATTGAATTCTCGAATTTTATCCTTAATTTGGATCAAACCTAAAACACATTAAGACAGTCATAAATATCATACCTTTTAATTTCTTACTTTTAATGGAGTGGGTAAAAGTAAAACAGCTGTATTATTTTAAATAAAACAATAAAAGAAAACACAAACTAGAACAGTTGCATTTTCCATATTTTTTCCTTATTCACCAGGATCGATCATCTGGAAAATGGAAGGGATTCATAATGAAATAAGTTGGCTGGATATATATGCTACACCTCATACGAAGTGTAACTCTCAAGAACAAAATGGGAACTTGAGCAAAAATAGATTTGAGGTTCGAATCTCCACGTCACATATATTGCTGAATTAAAAAAAATGGTAAATACACATTTGACAAAATTTCTGAACTTCCTTCAATTATTGGAGGTGGGATGCCTATTACATACAATGATTCCCACAAAACACACTTCAACACTACAATGACAAAAAAACTATGTATGACTAATCTATCCTACCAGCTCAATGGGGCCAAGGAAATGCAAAAACTCAATGCATCAAAAAACGCATCTAGCAATGAATGTTCAGTTCAAGAAAGCTGTTGCAAAAACCTTTTAAAGGCCTTATATGAGGGCAATGCAGCATCGAATGTGCAGCATATTAGATATACGAAACATTGCAGGTTCGAGACCCATTTGTGACATTAATTTATAGACACCTTCCGCGTCTCCATTCCTTCAATGTCTGGCCTAGGGACGGGTGTGGTTACCCCGGGTATAGTGGAGTTAAGTTCCGATTTTTCGGTTTAAAAAAAAAAGATATACGTTGCCTCCCCGCCAAAAGTGATGGATAGTGCTCACATCTGGTTTTGCAGGTAACCTGTACAAATTCAATGGATTATCTCTCTGTGCTGTACTTTTTTAAACGAATTAAAAAGAAGAATGACGCCTACCAAACCAAAGGGACCAAAAAGTTGAAAAATGATTGAATGAGGTTGTCATAATGTGGTGGTCAACCTAATATTTGTTAAAAGGTGTTTGTAATATGGATTAAACCAGGGGTATAAGAACTGCTAAAGGATTAACACTTACCTCTGCTGGTGTGCCTTCTAGCTACTTTTGAGGTTTTTCACATAAAGCAAGCAAGGCATCCAATTTAACCAACCAGAACGCAAGAGCAGAGGTTGTTTGGGGTAAGGACGCAAAAGATGCTAAAGTAACTCGAATACCGACTGAAGAACCTTCTGTGACATTATAGAACCAATCCTCATTGATGCCACCAACAAAATCAGCAACAACCTGTTAAAAAAAAAAAAACCAAATGTTAACTATTGCACACTCTAATACTACAAATCCAAATGACTACAAGCAGAGACAAGTGGTGCAGGAATTACAGGAAGAAATGAAAATAAAAAACAGATTACACAAAGCAAAAAAGGATAAATAAAGGACCTGCAAAAGTTCTGCCAAAGAGGAAGTACGCCTTAGCCGTTTGATCCACAACTTATGAGCAGATTTAGTCCAAGCTCCAATCATAGAACCCTCAGGCATTACGGACTACACCAAAATAGGTGGAACAAATTGTTAAAGGTGTTGATATACTTAAATTTATGTCAACCTATCAACTAAAATTTTTGGGTTGATGAGTGATTTAACATGATTTAAGATGCTATCATAGCAGAAGATCATGTGTTCAAGCTCCTATGAAATTATTTCCTTTCCAGTTGATTTCCACTTTGTGAACATTTTTTCATATTTCTAAGCTCACAAATAAGGATGAGTCATAAAATGTTGATATAATATAATTATATTTACCTCAACCTAGGTGGAACAAATTGTTAAAGTGTTGATATAATTTAATTTAGGTCAACCTATCAACTTAAGTTTTGGGGTTGATGAGTGACTTAACATGATTTAAGATGGTATTATAGCAGAAGATCATGTGTTCAAGTCCCAACAAAGTCATTTTCTTTCCAGTTGATTTCCACTTGGCGAACATTATTTCACATTTCTAAGCTCACAAGTAAGGACGAGTCTTAAAATGTCGATATAATTAAATTTACCTCAACCTATCACAATTTGAACTTTTGAGTTGATTGGTCATTTAACACAAATGACTATGTGCTATTGCAAACAGAAATACTTGGAAGCTGTGGAAAACAAAATAAAACTAGAGAATGATTGGAAGGCTACTCTCTTGTAGTCTTCTTTTTTTGTATCCTTAGTGCAGGGTTCCACGTCTACCCTGATCCTAAGACGTCTCTCTGTTTTGAAGTAAAACATTGTTTCTTATCCCTAAAACATAAAAACAAAAAAAAAGCAAAAAAAGAAAACCATAATAAAAAGGAGAAACAAACAGACTAACAAACTTTCTTCATTTGTAGCACGATTAAATGCATGCCTGTAACAAAGCAACAAAAGAGTGACAAACCTTGGAGCGACCTCATAAACTCTAGATTTCAAAGTTTTTTTATAGAATAAATCAAGCTTTCATTGAAAAAAGGGCATGCAAAAAAAAAAAAAAAAAAAAAAAAAATCCCTAGTTAATCTAAATAAATTTTATTCCAAAAACCAAACAATTTATTTGTGCTTCCATACGTATACAGATAGGATTGGACCTTTTGTCCAGCCTTCCCTTGCTATACAATCCCTTACAACGAAAGGAATGTTTCTATTTTTTTAAAAAAAACACACATACATTGTAAAAAATAAAATCAATTACCTCAATTGCGTGAACTGCGGCTTTCAATGATTGGAACTTTGATGATAAAACCTTGTGTTTCGGGCATGCATCATCATCCTCTTTTTCGCGACAAGTTGCTCTATGAATGGTATATCTTTCCTCCAGATTGATGTCAAGCTCAAAGGTAGTATGGCAAACTTTACAATGTTTCTCATCTCTCCAATACAAATCATGACAACGTTCACATCTAGCAAGTGAATCAAGATAAGACCTTCTACCATGCCTTACAGTATAAAGCGCATGGTAGAAGAAATTCCATACCCATGAATCAAATGCGTGGAGACGGTTCCAGCTTTTCTTTTCTTCTTCTCCCTTCCTCTTAACTTTAAGAACTATAGCACTACATAAAGGAAACGAATTTCCAGTAGTCTCGGTTTGGTTTAGGCTATTGTCGACATCAGACAAAGGAGAATAGCTTCTTTCTCTAATCCCATCCATATCAGATTGATCAGAATGTGTAAAGCTCCTGCTCACAAGATTCCTAGTTCCAAAATTTAGCATGGCTTCACACAGAAATGGTAGACGCTTTTCCAGAGATTCAATGAGAAAAGCTTCCCGCTTACCTCTATCATCCATTACGGATAACAAGGCACACAAAGTCTATATTGAGAATAGAAAACAGAACAATGATTTCATAACGCTTGTGTTTAAGTTGGGAAAATATTGAATCTATGAAAAGGAAACTAGTCATGCAATTATCAGGATAATACCTCTTTAGTATCAATCACTTCCCAGTGACCATCCTCTGAAGATTCAAAATAAATCCTCCTATGACCAGGATCGGATGCATTACAAGGACCAAGAAAAAGCCAATATCTATTGTACCTACGATCAGAACCTAAAAAGATAGATTGCATTGGATGCAAGTAAATAGCATCTTTCATGTTGTTTGCACCCTTTCCTTGACTAACTAAATTCTCATTGAACCTTGAGATTGTTGTTGCTGAATCAATAGGATGATGTTCCAATGAAGAATATCTGAAACTTGCACCATGCAACTGTCCTGAACTTGTCAAGAATGGCCTTGACGGATTCTTTCTCCTGACTGATGACTTTTTAATTTTTGCTCCAGAACCATAACGTTGAATGTTGGGAGCATAATCAACATTGGCACAGGAAGTAGCCGTTTCCTATCAAAATATTGAAAAGTCTTGAGTACTACACCCTAAATCATAAACAGTACATCAAAAAATATTTTTACAAAATATGGACAGATGACACTGCCTGAAAGCACCAAAGTACAATCGAATAAAGTATATAGGAAAATTATCCCTGTAATGAATAACTTTTTATCCCAGATAAAAAGCAATTTCATCTAATAGAAGGAAGAGTAGGTGTAGAAGTTCTTTAATTTTTCTGAAAACAAGAGAAAAATCTCACAAATGTGTCGATCTTTAAGATATAAATACAAACACATTGCTTTCCTCCATGACTAACAAAATATCAAAAAATTATAATTTAACATGCAAAACTCAAAAAAATGACCCACACCCTTCAAGATCTATATTATTTACCTTTTGCCTAATACTTGATCCATCAGAAAGGAGACCAATTAAAGCCACTAATGCATTCAACTTCTCTTCAATGCTCAAACCAGAATATTCATCTTCCATCAGTCCTAACAGCCATGCTTCACCTGGATGGCTAACATCTATCTCTGTGATAACAGTCAGGTTTTCGTTGTTGGATTTCTGATTCTTAAGTCTTTGAAAACAGAAACTTTCTGAATCACATTCAGAATCATAACTGCTGCTGCATATAGATGCACTAGCTTGTACATCTTCTACACTTCCAAAATCAGTGTCGGACTGAAATTCATCAACATCCATTGCAGCAGGACTAGGGCGGAGACGGTATGCAGATGAAGATATCTTCTCAAATAAAGTAATATCACTAGACAGAGTGGAACATACTAGAAGCTCCAGTTCTTCATTAGTGCTAGCAACGTTCAGCTCAACAATCTTCAAGACAAGGTCAACGTCATATGAATTAATATGGTAATTAATATTAAAATATATATATATATATGGTAATTTGATGTTCACCTTTTCAATAACTATGACGATAAATAAATAATCACAATGAAGTAGTCCACATTTGTCACAACATTGTTGTGTTACATTACTATCAGTATTAAAGAAGACACCTACCTTTGACTCCCTTGCCAAATCAGAAACCTTCATTCCATTGTTTCCTTGCTCCGATAAAATTAAAAATAATTCACCCTTCAAAGTTCGTGCATGCAGACCATATTTATCCATAAGATTCATTTCCTAGAAAAAAGAACAAGAATGGAGAATAAACATGAATGTTCATAGTAAAAGATAAAAAAAACAAACAATTCCCAAAATCAAACTTGCCAACATAAAGTTCATTTCTTTATAATAAAACAGAACAAAAGAACAAAGGTGGTTCCGATTCTGGTTCTGGTTCTGAATCTCCAAGGTTTAGGCTGCATTTCTTAGGCTTTTTGGATATCCTAATTGTAGGTTTTTTTTTGGATTAGATTGTAATTCTATCAATCTAAGAGCTTAAGAAAGGTTCAATTGATTGAGATCCCCAAAGGCCTCTACTTTTGATTCCCTACTGTGGAAAAAGTACAAGAAGATTGGATGGATGGAACAACTCTCATATTTCAAAAAGATGTAGGCAGTCACTTCTCCAAGCTACCCTACCCAATCTTCCCACCTATAGCATTTCACTATTTTTTTTAACAGACAACAAAGCTTTTCTCATTGATAGAATGAAAAGTGGCCCAACAGCATTTCACGCTTTGAAATACAAGGTCGGTAAAGGAATCAAGTTTATTTCAATAGGAGTACGAGTACCCATGATACTATACAACCTATATTTTATATTAAAGCTGAAAACCTCACTGAAAAAGCAAAAAAACAAGAAGAAAACTAAATATTGATGAGCAAACAGTAGGTTACTTGAACCATTTGAGACTAAGTTTCATAGGCTCCTATGAAAAAAGTATTAAAATTGAATACCTTGGAAGGGGTTTCCTTTTGCAATGCACTTTGCTTAGAACAAAAGCCAGCTGCAACCAACACTTGCCGCAGTATTTCCGTCCATGTTAAAGGGTTCAATGAGTTCTTCCATACCTCAAGAGCGAAATCTTGGCTTTCAAGCTTCATAAGGATGAAAAAAAAAATTATAAGCGAATATTGTTTTCTTCATAATTTTAAAGCACTGGGCAACAACTAACAAACATGCAAAAACTATATGATAGACCTTGCATCCATCATAGTCCTAGTTAGAAAGGTATCCGTCTTATTTCTGATCTGATTCAATTGGCTTTTACATATTATCAACCAAACAAGGAGGGTAAATCTTGGTTTCTTTTTCTAATTATTTTCTCAAGAATCAAAAGAGTACAAACGAAAGACATGTATCTAGATTCACCCGATTCTTTTAATCTGGTCATACTTCTAGGATTCTTGCCTAGCAAACATAATTACTATAACATTGAAGTCACCAATAACCGTTACAAATATTTAAAAATCCAATTCAGACCTAATAAGAAGGCCAATACAATTATTATTATTTTGATGGAAATGCATATTAGGTCTTGGTTGGAGGCTCTCATTAAAGACACTAGGGTACACTCGTATCATTTAATATTTATTGACTTCTATTGAAGGCTTCAAAGGGGTGCTTAAGTATTGGAACTAAGAGGTTCTTGGAGACTTACGAGTTAAGAAGAATGAGGTGCTGAGGCGCCTCAAGGTGTTGAATAAACTTGAGGAAAGGGGAGCAGGGGCTTAGTGAATCTTGCAACAAGGAGCAACCGCCGTTAATAGTTGGGGAGGAGATTGTTAGAAAGGAAAATGTGACTGGGAGACAGAAAGCATGGGCTAGGGATGGGGATTGCAATACAACCTATTTCTATAGAGTGGCTGGTGGTATGAATAATTTTTTCTTTTTTTCGATATTTGTGACTATCCTAGCCAACTATTGTCACAGAACATACTTTCTGACCCTACAACATTTGGATATCAAGGAAATTCGTTGGAAATTAACTCCTAGGTAGGTGGCCACCATGGATTGAACCCATCATCTTTTAGTTTCCTTTTTCACCACTAGGTCACTCCATGATGGTTAGAAGTAAAAAATTTATTAGTCCTCTGATCGGCTGTGGTAGGCTGTCCGAGACAAACAATTCTGTACCTAACTAGCTGGAGCAAAATTTGGATTTAATCAAATAATTCACACCTTCTGATAGTATGATAAAACTCAACAATAGTATGACAGTATGATCATTTTTAATAGCTAAGCTTGACCAATTACTATAATAAAACTCGCCATTCCAACTAAAAACATTCTTTCCCTCACGATAAAACATGAAAACAAAATCAAGCCAAGCAAATTACCAATACCAACAATTCTCAACTAGCAACCCTAAATTAATAGTGCACGAAGAAAACAAGGTGCCAATAATCAGATGTCAGTGCTCTCATTAAAGTTTCCCCCTTTGTCAAATAAAATAAATAAATAAATAAACGTCAGTGGCCTAGATTCAATCATGAAATACTGACCGAATGAACTAAAGCAAGAAATTTGCAGGACTTGCTCAGATGAGTTAAATATGAATTACTAAGTTCTGCCTCAATATCACAAAATAGTAGTTTGAGAAGGGCCACGTGAATCTTTCCAAGTAAAAATGAATCCTGCAAATGAGAAAAACAAAACCAGAAAAAGATTAAAATTTAAAAATTTAAAAAAAAAAACATCAGGAAGTATCCTTATGGGTAAAACTAGATCAAAGAGAAAACTTGACCTTGTCTTGAAATGCTTGAGCAAACTCATCAAGAGTGAAGGGGCATATGTCTAATGTTGTGGCATACGTGTAAAGAAAATGGAGGACCTACAAAAATTCATAAGCCAAAAAGTTAAATCTTTGGCATTTTATTAAATGCAATTACCACTGCGTCAAGCCTTTTTCTCTTTTTCTCTTTTTTATGAATAAGAAACAAGAATTTCATTGATATATAAAAAATAATAATATTCCAATTACAAAGAAGAGGAAGAATAAATACAAAAACTCTTTGTATTAATAATTTATGCTAATTGGAGGAACATTTAGGATTTTAGAGTTAACAATCAAAATATCTAAGGATGCTTTATCTTCATGGAAAGGAAATTCAGAAGAAATGTTGTTTTTCTAAATACACAAATACCCAGGATTCACGGTTACTGCATGGACTATACACCCAATGGTAAAGGGAATTAATGATTAAAGAACCATATAGAAGAAAATCAAGGATAGTAATAGAAAAACCACAAAAGAAAACAAAAAAGATAAATGGTTCTCATTGCTAACATTCTTATTCTCATCTTATTAAGTGAAAGCGAAATCAGAAGAAATTACAAGGGAAAGGATCAAAAACTTTGAGCCCAATGGGTTTCCAAAAGAAACAAAATTACTACGGATGCTAACAAAGAAAAAAATTTCCAATTGAGGAGAGGACGTAGGACACTTAAGACACCTACTGATCATCCAATGAACTAAACAAACAAGAATAAACTCCATATTCTTTAATATGAACCTTAAATAGTTTCTTGCCAATATCTAATGATGACTCCCAAGGTTGCATGCCAAATGGTTGTTTCATCTTCACAGAATTTGGAGGGAACTTGGCCAGCATAGCTGAAAAAATGAAATATATTAGAGATAGCATCTATTGCAAGGATCTCCTTATATAATAGAAACGGCTTTTCCATCTAGAGACAACAGATATTTCATTCAACTTTATCAACTTAAAGAAGGCATATAAATGCAACAACAGGTGCACAAGAAGTTCACCCCGGAGTTTAACATAGCCCATAAGGAAAACCAAAAGTCTAACTATCAAATGGTTGTCAGGGACTCAGGTGAGTGGCTATCATAAATTAGTAGTCAAAGAAGAATTCTAAGCTCAAAAGGAATTACAACCTTTCCAGTTTTAGGTTGGAGAGATTTAAAGGATTGGTGGCACATCAAAATGATTAACTCCAAAGTCAACATATCTCTTTTGACAACATAAATTCTTTGACTTCTCAGTTCTTCACCAACTTCCAAGAATAAACGATGTCTGCTAGATATTTTTTAGCATATCTTACTAGCCAACCATTACCATTAGTTTACCACAATGGATGCATACATTAAAAATAGACACCAAGGTATATATGTGGTGAGAAATCCTTTTAAGCATCACAAATACTTCATCGGGATTATAAAAATCCTATACTCACTCTCTTCTTCTTTTTTAAGGATTCTTTAGGGAGAAAACAAGAAGAAAAGGGAGAGGATGAGGGACTGGAAACCTAGGTTCTTGTAATTTAGGCAGTGCAGCTATTTACAGAACATTAATTTTCCAAAATCAATATCAAAGGGAGCAGTTATTTGGTTTATAGAAACCCAAAAGAAATAATGAAAATTATGTGACTCAACTCCTTCAAAACTCGTCTTTCATGACCCATATGATATCCCTAGATCTAACAAAGTTTAAAAAAAAATTTAAAAAAAAACAGTTGGACAGAAGTAAAATCTGCACGAGCTTGGAATACTATGATAAACAAAAAAGATAACCAATGGAACCAGGGAGCACCACCTGCTGGTAGCAAAGAATTTGTATAAAATTTCATTCAAAAAGCAGTACTAGAAGGGTATGCCTAAAGAACGAGATTCACTCTAAAATTTCAAAATAAGAGATATTTGCAGACTAAGAGCCATATATGTTAGTTAATATAATTAAAATTTACGACAACCCACGAGCTTAAGCTTTTGGGTTGATTGGTGGTTTAACATAATTCAACATGGTATCAGAGCAGGCGGTCCTGAGTTCGAGTCCCTGCTAAGTCGTTTCCTCTCCAATTAAAATTAAATTCCACTTGTAGGGCATTTCTCAAATTTCAAAGGACACAAGTAAGGGGAAGTGTTAGTTAATATAATTAAATTTACCACAACCCGCATGATTAAGCTTTTGGGTTGATTGGTGGTTTAACATAATTCAACAATATAGATGAAAACTTCAAGAATTATTCTCATCTTCAATCATTTATTTGGATACCATTGGAAGAAAAGTTTAAGGATGTTGTAGATAAATGTTGTCAGGTTCTTCCTTCACCTTTGCAAAGTGTGCAACTATTAGTATTTACACCATTTGTCATGAAATGATCACAAGAAGTCATAATATGTTTTCCCGCTTGCAACTCTCTCAACTCCAACTCTTCATCATCTACCAGTAAAGCAAATTGGTCTATACATCCTTGAGATTTAATGCCTTCCCAAGCAAGTTCACATTTTCCATAGCATAATTGCTTTTGATTCTTTTCTCCATCATGGTCCACCTGGAACACAACAGGAACTCTCAAACAAGCAGCAGATGAGAAATAAATTAAAAAATATAAATTTACCAGTCTATTTTTTATCGAAGGCTTTCTCTTTCCCCGTACTTTGTATCCCAGCCTTCCCTGTTAAGTAGCAGCCTTCCCATCAGAAACCTCTTTATTTTAGACAAACATTGAAATATTCTAAATTTGACATAGCAATTAGAAAAAATATCAAAAATAAGAACTACTCAAGTTACCTTCATTTTAGCTTGTCGTGGCGGTTGTTTTCGTTGTCGTAATGAATATTTAGATGAAGAAGTTGAAACTGCAGATGCATCCATAAATTCTCGGCCACCAAAGTTTATCCCAGTGGGCAAATCCCCAGCATCAGGATTTGTTACCTGCCAAACTGTCATCAAACCCTTTCCCATACCATGAGTTTTAATTGGAGCAGGCATCTTCACACAGCAATCTGCAGGAACTGAAGTATCTTGCATTGAAACCTAATATTTGAAAGTACAAAAAGATGTAAAAAAAAAAATGTAGGATATGAAAAACGGCAAAAAACCTGGAGTAAGGTGAACTTAGCAATAGAACATAAAGACTAATAGTTTTTTTTTTTTTTTGAATTCCGTGAGTGTCAGGGTCAATTTACGTGCACCTTGACTGTTCTCATGGAGCATGTTGTCTAACCCTACAACATTTGAATGTTAAGAAAACTTGCCGTAAGTTTGTTCCTAAGAAAATGACTACCATAGATTGAACTCACTACCTCTTAATTACTTAAGCCCTCTTGATCTCTAAGTCAATCCATGATGGTTAAAAGACTATTAGTAATCATCCTAAACATTTCAAATACCTTCCTAACTTTGGCTTCTCTTTGATTCTCTAGGCAGGTATAACAAGAATTTATGAGTTAGTTCCTGCTAAAATCACGCCCCACTCAATATTCAACATTGATTTAAATAATCTATCTATATGTCTTATAGATAAGCACTAATCTTCCCAATATCTAAACATTACATCATTTACAACAAAAAGAAAATCCATAAGATAAAAATGAATGAGCAAACTGCCAACAGGGAAAAAACTGTGTAGAATTACCAACTTCAGAGAAAAACAAAATTCAAGAATAAGAATAAGAATGAACACAACAACAAGAACGGCCTAGCAGAAAATCAAAATATAAAGTCATAGCATTATCATAAACACATAAAAACATGAAAATTCGTACCAAACAAAGCTGCTGATTCCTGTTCTTCTACAGATAATCCGGCTCTTCAGAAAACCTTGAGTATAATTTCCATTAAAGATGCAGAGCAGAGAAATTGGAAGTTCATATGGCGAAGAAATGTGGGGAAGAAAGAACAGAGTTAAGAGATAACATGGACATAAGTGGAAGAGAGAGAGAAAAGGAAGTAGGGTTTAGGGTTTTACACCAATTGAAATATCACTGTGCTTTAAGCCCCGTTCTGCCCCCGAATTTCATCCGATTGAAGAAATATCATCATTTTATCCACCTTTGGACTAAAATACCCTTGACTTTGTTCAAAACTCTAATTTTGTCCTATCACATTTCCTCCTTTGGACTAAAATACCCTTGACTTTGTTCAAAACTAATTTTTACTTATCCCATTTCCTCCTTGTTTTTTTGTTTTTTTGCTTTCTCAAGAACAAATCATGTTGGATACCATATATTTGATTTGCTTTTTAGTTTCTAGCCAAACCCATGTATAATTGAGGAATATTTGTTAGTTTAAACAAGAAAATGTAACAAAATTATATTTGATAAAAGGAATATACAATTGAGAAAAAGAATACATTTAAAGAATATTTCTCTTAAAATTGAAGACTTTTTTTAAATAAAAAAAAAATGAAGACTTAAAAAAAAATAAATTAATGGTACGTATCCTTTTTTTTTTATTTATTTAAGATGAAGAATTTGAACATATAAGAATTTGTTGATAGCAAAATTGAGCTCCGCAATCAATGGTAAAGTTGTGGTTTTATCAAGAATGATGTGCCTACAAAAAAAAAAGAACTTAATACAAGTGTGGTGCAAGCCACGTAACTTTTGATGTTTAAATCATATCTTGCAAACCAACACTAGTCCTTTCAACATACTTTGTTCTCACTCACATGCATCTTAGGAAAATTTTTAGGAAGTCACTCAACTTAAGACTATTTCAAACTAAGCATGTTTAACTGTGAAGTTCCTAAATTGAGCCACCGAAAATGAAAGTACACCTAATTGATATATGTATCATTTTTTTTAAGCCCTCTCATTCAAATATGGACTGGTTTACTCGGTCGTCACACTTTGTGTCCTCTCAGCCCTCAAATTATTAGGCTTTGACTACAAATTCTATTAAGAAATTGTAGTTAATGTCTACGTTTCATATACTTATTAAAAAATTTGATTTTTTTTTTCAATAATTTTTGGAAAATATGGATTTTAACCGAGTATCTCATAATTATTAGTTACATAAAATGTTTCTAAAACTGCTCTTATTGGTTGATTGGCAATTAATTGATTGTTGTATATTTTTATAGTAATATCATAAAATTGGCATATACATCCACAAAATCCACCCTCGGTTATTATGCTATTTTAGTAATGTAACTAAATGCCTCAATGCCTATATAATGTACAAGCAAGAAATAACTAAATCATCATATGAAACATTTTTAAAATTTACAATACAAATATATTATGGCAGAGAAATCAATTGTAAAGTTTGCTCTCATTGTTGTGATGATGTTGCTGGTTGTGTCTAACTTTGGTAAAATTTCAAAGTTTTCATTCATTCATTCATTTTTTTTTTTTTAAATGACTATTTGGTTAATTGTTTGTTTGTTTTTTTTAGAAGGGTTAAAATGATAATTAAGAAACGATTAAAATTTAATTGTCACAAACATAATATAATGTAAGAGTAAATATTATTGTAGATGAAGTTGAAGGAAAGCCATTGATATCAAAGGGAAGCTATTTAAAGGAGATTACGTGCAAGAACGATTCTGATTGCGGAGGTTGTTGGTGTACTTCTATTGGTTTATGCAAATGTGAAAAAAGTTATGAGTTCAAAGGTAGAGATCTAAAAAATTATTAATAAGTACTAAGAAGAATTAATAAATCAATCATGATGTGATCTTTAATTTTTATGTTATGTACGAAAGAAAAACATGTCATTCGAAAAACGAATAATACATAATTAGAATGATTTTTTTTTTTTTATATACTTTCATTTTGTTCTTCACTTTTTTCCTACATTAAAAACATAATCCCGTGTTTTATTGAAGAAAAATAATGTTGTCATTTTATTCACCATACAAAAACGAGTATATTTGTAGTGAAAACTAACGATAACTTAGTATTAGTCAAGCTTTTTAGACCTAATTGTTCAATTTTATTTAGAGAATCAAATCAAGAAAGATTTTAGGAAATTGATTCATTCGCCTAAAAAATGTAATATGGACTAAAAATGAAGTATTTCTTAAACTTTATTGGAAAATATGTAAGGTTTTACAACTCACCGACGAAATTGAAGTTGAAATTAAATAACATATTAAGTAGTTATTTAAAATTGTAAATTAGCATGAAAGAATATTGCAAATTCGAAAGTGTACTACTATTAGCATTACAGAGTACTCATTTACCATACATGATTCGTTTGTCTGTTTTTTTTTGTCAGTTTAAAACTGAAATTTATCGTATGTCTTTTCATATTATACCTTACCAACAACAACGATATCGTGGCCAACAAAGAAAAGTTTCAATGGCATCAATATGCACTCAACGGCTAAGAGGTCAATTAACAACGATAACTTTTATGAGTTCAACAATATTTAGAAGCAACAATTTTAAATTGATAATGTTTTAATTATTAAGTCGTACAATTCACCACAATAATTTGAGATTGAACGAAAAAATGCCACTTTCTTGATTTATTCTTTTTTTTTCTTCAGTTTATGGAATTGTAAATTATTGACGTTTATTGCATACGTCCCATTTTATGATCTGTACCATCATTTTGAACGTAAACCTTTCTTTTTTCAATCATCGTACCATATTTTTCATTTTATCTTATATACCATAAAAATATAATTAGCTATTAATTCAAAAGTCAACAAGAACAGAGCTAAGCAAGCGGCATTTATGTATTCTCTAACTAAAATGTCATGGATTCGAGTCTCTCTTACTCAATTATAGTTAAACGAAAAAAAACAAGAGCAAAGCTCTAATCCGACATTTTATATAACTAGATAATCATAAGGTGGTTCGAATCATTCTTTACTAAATTTTATTGAATATAAAAAAGCTACTACTTCAAACCAATAAATATCCCTCAATTTTGTATAAACTAAAATACATTCCTCAAATATAAAATAGTTTGTCTTTTATAATACCATATTGATATAATTAGTTAGGACTATTGAGTGGTCAATATGCTTGAAATAATTATTTAAAAAACAGGATAAAGTACATATTATCGACAAAAAAAGTGTTTGTTCAATGTTATTGTTCAATGAGATTTTTAGAAAAATGTAATTTGTTTGAAGAGCTTGATAATTTTATTCATTTCATGTGAAATTTAGTAGATTACAAGTCTTTTGATTCTTCTCTTACAAATACACAATTTTAGCATCTCAGAGTTTGAAAAGTTTCAACAACTTCGATCTCCAGAATTTTTGGAAGTCTCTATTTTCAAAAAATTTTGTATAATTTCAGTTTTTAAGAAGATTTTGTAGCTTCAATTTTCAATAAGACTTTTAGGATTCTCTTTTAGGAAGTGTCTTTAATCTTCCAAATCAACATTTTTATTATAGAGTTTTCCATAAATTTAGATAGATTTGGGCCAATAAATGGGTTTTGGGCCCAAATGCCTTCATGAATTGAGGGGTTTTGAGCCCAATCCAATTTCATATAAAAATTGGTATTTGGACCTAAATTATCATTTGACCGACCTCGATTGGTTATAGACTTGATCACGCTTATCTATGTAGCCAAACGATTTGTCTAAATTTCTATTCCAAATACTTATTTCCATTTTTTGTTGGACTTAATTAAAAAAAAATCGTTGAGTAGACAAAACAAATGAAAAAATGAGTTTTTTTAATAGTAAATATTGAGTATTTGGACAAATAAAAAATCATCTTTTCATGATGTTTTTAATAACAAATATCGACAACTTGAGCCTGTCATTTGTTAATTGAGAGTATACATTTTATATTGGTTTTTTAGTACTATACATTTTATATTGGTTTTTTAGTACTATACATTTTATTTTGTTACTTTAGATTCAACCAGTTAAGAGATTATCATGTGTTACTTAAAATGAAACCTGTTTGTAATATATGGAGAGATGAATTTTTTGAGAAATGATAAGAGATATTTCATTTGGAGAAAATGTTGTAGATACTATTCATGTAAATATTGCTATAATAGTGATTACTTTTTTTTTTTTTTAAATAAATGAAATTATAAAATTGATTTTTAATATCGTTACTCTTATTAAGTTCATTTTATGTCCTCGTTCTTGTTGATTGTGTGCAGATCAATTTTTCTTCCACTCCCTCCCTAATTCCAACATTTAAACAAAAGTTCTTCATTTCATTAGTATCGTGTCAATCACCTTTCGTAAAAAAAATGAATATTTCTAATAAATAAAATACTCGTTAAGTTTCACACCTTTTAAGAGTACAAATAACCTAGAAAGAAGCTGAGCAATTCAAACTATAAGATAAGATCAAAGTATAACAATTTGACTTAAAAAGAAAAAGAGTTTAGCATGGATTGACAAAAAACTAGTAATGTCTTTTTTAGGTACTATCATACATTTGGCACACATGCATCAAAAAATACACACAAGGTTGTTGTGGTATACTAATAAAGTAGTTTCATATCCCAACTCCAAAAACCTATACAATAAATCAACAAAAACATAGCTCAATTGAACCATTATAAATAACTTAGAGATTAAAAGAGTTATTTTAATTTATTTTTACATTCTAAATTTTGTAGGATGAGATGATATGTTCTTTGAGAATAGTCTATATGCATATGTAAATTGATTCGAACATTCACAGATATAAAAAATAAACATAACTCAACTTTCATAAAAATTAATTTATATTAAAATATATATATTTTTAATACACTAAAAAATATTTGAAGTTGAGTGATTTAAATCTACAACCAAGAGCTCAATTTAGCAAAAAATGAAAAAAAAAAACTTGATAAACTTACAAAATTAGTCAAATTCAGAAAATAATTATAAATATGATAACTTAAAAAAAATGAGCAACCATAGTCATAGGTATTAATAATACATAATATTGTATTAACATAATACTTATTAATAATACATAATACTGTATTAATAATATTTTTATTTTTTTTTTGAGAATATTGATAATTTTGGAAAATGTCTAAATCTTCCGATTTTTTTATTAACTTTCTACAAATATAATATCAAATTTCAAAGATCTCTTAACAAATCCTATCAAATATACTAATAAATTCTAGATAATATCTTAATCATATTTTATTCCTAACAATTACAAGAATTTGGGGATGGAGGATTCGATCATGACCTCCTAGGGTGCACACTAATGTGGTCGAGTTACTACTCTTGTTGGCTAAATAATATTGTATTAATAAGCATTAATAATACAGTATTAAAATATATTTATGATTATAAATACAAATATTTTAAAATTTGACAGCATTTGTAATTATTTTGTTATCATCGTTGAGGTAACTCAAAAAAACTCTATATATAATGGGTGGGCAAGAAAGAAACCAACCATAAAATCAAACCATTTACAAATTTTAGATTTGAAAGGAGAATATGGCAGATAAGTCAAGTATCAAGTTTGCTCTCATTCTAGTGATGATGTTGCTGGTTGTACCTGCCTTTGGTAAAATTTAAGTTTCTTGTTCTTTTATTCTTTCTTTCATTCCCTTTATTTCTAAATAATCTCTCTAAGTTTAGGATTTGGATAATTGTTAGTTAAAATTTAAAATTAAGTAAAATTAATGATTACAAACATAATTAATGAAAAATGTTTAAATATTATTGCAGATGAAGTTGAAGGGAAGCCATTAATGACAAAGGGAAGCTTTTTCCAACATCATTGTGAAACGGATAATGATTGCGCACCAGGTTGTTGGTGCAATGACATGTTTTTATGTTCATGTGATGCAAAAATCAAAGGAGGAGACCTTAAAAATTAGTGTCTTCTTCAAAATTATCAAAATAAATGATGATGAAATTGTTAATCTTACTTTTGTGGAAATAAAATTCCTTATATATTGGAATCCATATTTGTGACGATTTTGTTTCTTTATTTTTGCTTTGTTTTGATTTCATTTTTTTAAATTGGTGGCGTGCTGATTTGGTAAATTATTGTAATCTAATTCAATTTTATTGTCACGATTTCGACTGCCTTTATGTATGATTACATCCTCAATTTGAACTAAAAGAATTACTTTTATTTTTTCAATCCACATTTGAGATAATAATTTCAATTCATTCAAACATAAATGAAATCAGAAATGTTTGTAGTAAAAATTGATTA
>JBBMKA010000001.1:5266624-5295681 GCA_037833695.1 Sechiopsis laciniata
GTTTAGAGACTATAATATTGCTTCTATTGCATTAAACTGGAAAGCTTTTATGTAATCTCGCATGCATCTTGCATGCTATTTGGAATGAAATTCGTATCTTTTCCAAAAAAACAAAAAAAAAACAAAAACTCTTTTAAACTTTAAAGTTTTTCTCGAGCATTCTCACAATATCCTCTTACTTCTGCTTTGAACCCTTATTAACAAGCAAGGTCATCTTGGAAAGAAGCGCACAACAAAGTCAATTTACCCTAGATGTTAAAAGTCTATATTATCGAGTACTCTATGTTTTATCAAGTTGATTATTGACCTTGTTTACTATGAACAGTGAAAGCTAAAAAAATAGAACAAGAATTGAAGAAGAGGACTAAAACTCGACTGTAAAGGAGGCCCTTACTGAGTTTACTAAGGGAAGAGGAAGAATCTTGACTATAGAGGCTCTCCATTCCATATGCTCTTTCAAGAGAGGAGAGGAAATGAGCTTACCAACTTGACTTATTGTAGAAGAAAAAGAGCAAAGACACTAACTCTAAAGGAGAGAAGCTTGAGCGCATCAACTTTATCGAGTGAAAGAGCTAAAAGCACACGAAGTGAAGTTGTCGATCGACCGCATATTCTATACATTTCTTTGATATATATAGTTGTAGAGGTGAATAAATCAAGTAATAAAAAAGATTTTAGCACACATATTATAGGTGGACGTAATTTTTATAAATTTAAATCCTAATGAAAATGACATTCTAGTCAGCAAGTTCAGAGACTATATATGTTACTTACGAGCAAGTTCATTAAAAGAATAGTGAATGCATTATTATTAAATAGTATTGTTAAGATGTTTATGTGCATGTCTGATCTCATCTTGTGGAACTCTTCCTAAGTATTCTTTTATATTCACATTATCTATATATTTTTACCACTTTGTAAACAAATATGTATGAGGCAGATTCGACTGAATCATGGATGATCATTTAATTAGGTCATGTATTAAATTCTTTATGTTAATTTATATTTATTTCAAGGAACCAATATTAGCCAATTCGTTTTTATTGAATTCTGGATCGCTCAACAATTTCACTCTATATTATTTTTATTGGATTTGGAATTATAAATTTAAAATGGTTATTAAATTAATCTTAAATTCTTTAAATTCGAATTTTACTAAATATTTTATATAGATCATCGGCAAGTAACACTCCTAGCTGAGTTTTCATAGGAAGTCGATTTGTTGGAAATTAAATACATATGCGGGGACAGAAATGATTAGCAATTCCATAAGGACAAGCTGGCAAGTCGAAAAGACACGTGGCACGAAGGGGTTGGGTACAAAGGTAAGGGCGGCTAACCAAAGTTGGATTGTGGGATTAACAAAAAACAAAAAAAAAAAACCTTTTCTTTTTTAGTAGAAATTGAGGGAAGGGCATAGACGATACGCTAAGGACACTAATACTCTCAACTAAATGAGAATCAAATATTAATTTTCATGATTGAATTTTTGATGGTGGTGTTTAACTGTATTACCACCAAATAATAAAATTAAGATGCCACCAACACTTTTTCTAAAGTATTCTTGTGCTCTTCTTCATTATTGGTTGTTTAATCTAAAATTACTTTCTTTTCAAAGAGGCACTGTCTTTTAAAAATAGGGTGAAGATCTCCCTTTATTCCACATTAGAAAGGTGAATTAGTTGAATATTAATTTTTAAAATCAAATTCAAAATTGTAAAATTAAATTAGATTACAACCAAATCAAACACGCTAATAAATTATTAACTCTTTCGGTCACAATACTATGTCTCTATCCGTACAATCCAAAGTTTTCCCAACATATTGCAAATACTTTCCTAGGTTTGCAACATAAAATATAAGGAAAAATCCATATCCATATGATATTGTGTTAAAAGAAAAGAAGAAGTAAATGTAGTACCTCAAAGTCCATGATTTAGAATTCATATTCTCAGCGCTCGCTTTCATCTCTATTACCTACTTTAACTTTAATTACTTCTTTTTTTTTTAAATTTAAATTGGAGAGGAGAATACAAATCCTACATAGAAGGTAATACTGTTTTTAAATAAAATGAGAGTCGAATATCGATTTTCAAGATCAAACTTGTGATCATGAAGTTAAATTAAATTACAAACAATCAACCAATTCAACACACCACCAACCCTTTCAGTTACTTTTTAGAGTGAAAATTATATCTATCCACATTAATAACACACGTTCTCTAATTAGTAAGCTTTTTTCCCACTCGCTTCCTACAAAAATTTCAAGAAGATCACCAGTTAGTATAGAGTTGCTTCAAGCCAAACTTTATTTTGATGTTTCTATGTTTAAGCCATCGAAAAATAAGATACATCTTATTGATATAAATAAGTAACAATCGATAATATTAAACATTTCTTATATATTTTTTTTTTTTAGAAAAAACCAAAAACTTGGAGATTCACTTCAATGTATCCGGAATAATAATGCTCTTTTCTAGGTCAGATAGTAAGGAGACATTAAAGAAATGAAGACACATAAGGTGTTTATAAATTAACATCACAGATGAATCTCAAATCTGAAACTTTAAAAGGGAGAACACCTTCTAAATTCGAGTCTTTCGACCATATTTTGACATTAATATGAAGTCATGGTTAATTCATATATCTCTCGTAAACTCGAAAGTTATAATAAAATTAAAGGAAATTGGGGGTGGGAAGAACAAAGGAGAAGAGGGGGGTGGCGTGAAAACAATTGTTTCACGCCGTCCAAACAAACCTTTTCTACTCGTCTGCCACCCCACGCGCAATTATCAGTACGCACAATCCTAATTCCCTTTATTATTATTTCTTTTTTCTATCAAATTCTTCATTTCTTTTTTCTCTCTTTATATATATTGTATCCTTTCAGTTTCATCTTTTATTCTAACATATTCAATCTTCCCTCCATTTACTTCTCTCTCTCTACAATCCTCTGTTTTCTCTCTCTTGTTCTTCATTTCATTTGCGTATCAAAAGTTTGAAGAGATTGCAAAAGAAGGACAATTTTCAAAAATTTTGTGAGTATATAATTTTCCCTTTTGATTTGTGACATTTGTTAGGGTTTGTGTTGGTGGTTTGTGGGATTTTTTGTTTCTTTCTTGGGTTATTGATTGTTGATGTTTTAATGGAAACAAAAATCAACAATAATTAGGATTGAGGATTCAAACTTATTCTAACCTATAAATGTTCGGAAATCTCCTTACTTTTTATAATTTTTTCATAAAATCTCTTCGTTTTTCAAATGTAACGCTCATAAATTTTTAGTCCATAAACATATATTTGTGCTGTTTAGTTATTATTTTAAAATAATTTCTTATATAACTAATGGACATTGAATTTGTCTGTCACATTGTTTCAACTCTCAATTAAGAGAGTTTTAATTGATATCTTATGGTTTAATGAGAAAATTAACATAATCTTAAAAGCTTATGAGTTTGTCATTTGTGAAATCCACACGTGTAACCTAAAGAGAGAGAGAGGAGAGAGAAAGGGTGGTTATGGTGGGAAAATGTGTGTAAACCAAAAGAGGAGAGAGAGAAAGATATAAGGGAGTGAACTGCACTCAAAGAAATGTAACATGCTTTGTGCCACCAAAAAGTCAAGCTTTTCGGCAAACTTTTATTATTATTTTTTATAAAAAAAAAAAAAAAAACAACTTTGTCCCCAAAAATCAGTAGTTTCATTTCATGCAGCTCAAAAACCACCCAAAATTAGGGTTCTTGTCTCAATACAATATCAAATTTTCTCTCTCTTTTTTTGAGCTACCAATAAATAGTCATTTGTATTAATAGTTAACTCCATTACATACCTCGCCATACTTTCGCCCGTCACATGACGGTTCGAAATTAAAAGACAACAAAAGATTTTGCAATCAAGTTCACTAGCGAATTTTGAACTGAACCTATTTTTGGGTTTTACTCATTATTGTCTGCCATTATTTTGTGATCAAATATATCTAAACCCTAAGAATCCAACATTGTTTTTTGGCTAGCTCAATATCTAAGGCTTTAGGGTTTTGTAATATTGACATTGTTCTTTTTTTGGGTTATAGAAGAAGCTCATCATCATCGATGGAGATTTTGGAGTCTTGTGTGCCACCTGGCTTTAGGTTTCATCCAACTGAGGAAGAACTTGTTGGTTATTATCTCAAAAGGAAGATCAACTTAGAGAAGATTGACTTAGATGTCATTATTGATATTGATCTTTACAATATTGAACCATGGGACATTCAAGGTGAGTTCATTTACATTAATTCCAAGTCAAGTTTATAGTGGAAGTTAGCTTCAAATCCATTTCTTTGATTTTCCCCTTTTCTTTTTAATTTTTTTTTTCACCATTTTCCAATTAAATTCATTTCCCCTACTTGGACTTTCTCATTCACTCTATAAAAACTAGCCTCCACTTTGTTTTATAACTTTCATCATTCATTTTGAAACGCCTGAGATTTTTGGTTTGTTTTCATACTACTTTTTGTAATGTTCAATTAGTGGAATCCATTTTGATGGTAATCTACTCTTAGTGAGCATGGTTCAATCGTTAAGATCAAACTTTTTTTAAAATTTTCGGTGATTTAAATAACTCAATATCTCAAGTAGTTAGAATGCGCTTTGTTCATAACTATTCCATAGCATGGGGACCCATTTCAAAATCAATGAATATGTGAGAGGAGTAATGAGATACATTTAAAGGTTTTTTGAGAGTCTCAAACCCATGATCTTGAAAAGAAGTATACCTTCAAAGGACAAGCTTTCGACTAACTGAGTTGCCACTCAGGAACAAGTAATAATAATATCTTATCAATATTATCTTTTAAATGTTAAGAGGTTTAACAATTTGGAGTAATAAAATCAATTAAAAAACAGTCTTGACCAATACCAATCTAGTTTAGACAGTAGTACTTTTTGAAATGTAATTTTTTAGAAACATTACGAAGAAAAAAATATTTATTAATTAAGTGCATTATCTAACATTTCTGTTTGGGTTTTTTTTTTTTTTTAAGATTCATTATCTAGTATTTCTTATTTGTAATTAGCTAAAAGTACTTCTTATATATTCAATAAATCAATGTCAAACTCACTCTTAAAGTTATAATCGGGCAGCTAATTGCAAATTTGGCTATGAAGAGCGGAAGGAGTGGTACTTTTTTAGTCACAAAGATCGAAAGTACCCGACGGGTTCTCGAACAAACCGAGCTACAAGGGCCGGGTTTTGGAAGGCCACAGGGAGAGATAAGGCAGTTGTGTCAAAGAATAGAGTGATTGGAATGAGAAAGACATTGGTGTTTTATAAAGGACGAGCTCCAAATGGTAGTAAATCTGATTGGATTATTCATGAATATCGTCTCCAAACCTCTGAATTTGCTCCTACTCAGGCAAGTTTCTAACTTAATTTCGCATTTAATGTGAAGAAATATTTTATTATAAATACAATTTAATTATTTTTAGAAACATATTATATTTGTTTGTGATGTAATGTTACCTGTTATTTTTAAACTAAAATACATTTAAAAAGTAAGTCTTTCTATTATATTCTTAATGAACGTAAGAGTGGGGTTAGGGAGATTGGAATTAATTTTGTTTTCACATTCAATTTTTTATTTTCTTATTTTTTTCTAATTAAGGATTTGGCTTAGATAGCTAAAACATACTCCTATTTCATATACTTATCTTTTAACAATTTAGGCTTTGTTGGATATTAGGTTTTTCTACTTACTTTATTTTATTATTAAGCCTATAAATACCTACTTTCATTCTTAAATTTTATCAATGTTTTGTTATCTCTACCGTTGACTTATATTTAAAAAAAATTAGGCCATATTTTTTTTTTTATAAAAAATTGCATTTAAAGAATAAAAATATAGCTCTAATGGAATTTTGTACAACTTTAATAACCTAAGTTTATATGTTTGAATCTTCAACCCCACATGTTCATGAATAAAAGAAATGTATTTAGAATTTTTTGTTTTTGTTTTGTTTAGTTTTTTTTGTTTTTTTGTTTTGATTTGTTTTTTTTTTTTTTTTAAGATCTCAATACTTCTTTGAGTGAAGAAAGCTACTATAATAAAATTATGAAAAATATTAAACTTAATTTCCAAAAAGACCTAAAACTAAAAACAAAAAAAGTAAAAAGTTCTGATCATTGTAAATATTGCCCAAACTTAACCTAACATTTATGGTTTGATATGCAGGAAGAAGGATGGGTGGTTTGTAAAGCATTCAAAAAGCCAAGCCCTAACCAAAACCAACACATTGGAGCTTGGAATAATAGCTATCATCAACAAAGTCAAAATCAAGCATTTAATTATGATCTCAAAAACAACACTCAATTTGTTGCCATGACCCCAACCCACATGCTCAATTCCTCAGATCAACTCTCAAATTTGCACCAACCCTATGAATTATTACAACAACCTTTTCTCCCCAACAACAATCACTCCTCTTGCTTCAACGTAAATCAACTCGTCCAACTCCCGAACCTTGAGAGCCCGACGTCCCTCTCCACGAGCTTTGGGACTAACGTGAACAAGAGAAATCAAGATGATCTGTGCCTCGAGTGGAATGTTAATTTGGACGACTTACTGTCGTCGTCACAAATTGCGGAGACATCGATTTCTTCTTACCCTAATTTTCCCCAAACATCTGAAAGTCAAGCACAGGACCATGGTGGATTTGGTAACTTTTGTTGACTTATGTAATCATAAGTGAAAGCAAAAGCTAAAAGATCTTTAAAATTAAAACAAATTAAGGTTCATTTGGCAGATTTTAGAGTGTTTTTAGAGTGCTCTTTTTCTGTGATTATATAAAGAGAGAGATCAGCTACAAAGTGAATGGTCTCTCTTCATTGAAACTGATATTTGATTTATTAGGGTTGATAAGAAAGTTGTTTTTCATATTGTAAATGTATCACTGCATGTAAAAAAAAAATTAATATAATGCATGTAGTGATCCAATGAAGTTGGTTTTATTAAGTAAAGAGATTTGTGCTTAATTTATTTGGTAGTAATATATACATTATTTTCTCATCACTCTTTTAGGTGAAAACTTATTTAATTACTTGGACAATCAATTCAGATAGGATTTAAAAAAAATGTTTTATGGTTAGAACTTTAGATTATAAAATTTATATCTGATTATGAGATGGACTTTTCTAAGGTGGTTTTTGGTATTTAAGGCAGGTTCATCATCTCTCCAATTACCCATAGAAAATTGAATTAAAAGCTTGATCTGATCTTAAAAATTGAGGATCAACCTTTAATATCAAGAACTGCTCACTCCAAGTTTGACAGTCTAAATGAATCTCCATGCATATTAAAATATTTTGAGTAGTGTAAATTGAACTAAAAGCTTGAACTGGTCTTAGAGATTAAGGATCAAACCTTTAATATTAAGAATGACTCACTAAAAAACGTTTGACAATTTAACTGAAAATTCATGCATATTAAAATGTAGTCTAGCATAAATTGAACTAAAAAGATTAAACTGGCCTTAAAGATTAACGATCCATATTTAATATCAATAACTTTCTCACTAAAGAGATTTGATGGTCTAAATGAAATATTTACCCATATTAAAATATAGAGACTAGTGTTGTTGGATACCGATCATTAGAGGGTTGGTATTAACTGTGAATTCGTATTTTTAGAGGACTCGGAGTGACATACAAGGAAGAAAATGAGTGAGGAGGGTTAGTGCTGAGCACCTACACTCCGAAATTTAAGTCATAATATAAATAGCGTTACCATAACATAATCGATGCCATAAGATTGATCTCCCACTTTAATATATAACGTTTCAATTACACATTTGAATTGTAACAATTGTATTATCGGAGTGGGCTTGATCCTCATAGGGATCGGTGAAAGTTCCATAGAGATCTACGACAATCCGTATAGGGATCAACAAAGGCTCCGTAAGAAATCAATGACAATATCGTAGGAAACAATGATGCTCGGTTGGAGTTCACGTAGGTGTCGAACTGATCCTTTGAGGGATAGACAGTGTTAACTGTTCTCTTGTTGGATTGGGGGTCGATCCTCTACCGCTAGACCCTCCATGAGCGATCGGCGATACCACCCTATCCTTAAAGCTTGATAGATAGTGCTCGGTCCATGTCGCCCAAACCTCTGAAAGGTCAGAGTTGTTTGTCCCTTGACTTCACGTTTCGTGTCTCACTTTGTTTGAGTTTCGGTCTCGTTAAATGTTGCTTTAGGTTAAAAACTTTATTGCTCAAATTCTATCCCTAACAAACTCTTTTTTTTTTTGTTGGACAACCTTAACTATACTATTGGTGGTGCGAAAATTGAATCCTTTGTTTGGATGCTCTAAGGGAGTGTTTGTTTGACATATTTAGGTAAGATTTAGTTTAAGAAATTATATTGAATAGTTAAAAATTGAGAGTTGTAGCCAAAAACTCGTTTAAATGTAATTTTTATGTAGAGGAGTTAGAGTCAATCTTGTTTAGATGTAGATTTAAAATAAATAGTTATTTTTAGTAGTTAAAAAAGAAATTATTAAAAATAAGTTATTTTGATTGATTTGAAATGAATGATTAAAAATGAGTAGTTATAAATGATTGAGTAGTTATAAATGAATGATTAAAAATGAATTGTTAAAAATGAGGATTATTTTTAAAAATAAAAATGAGGAATGGTCAGTAAAAACTCGATTAAATATATATTTTGAAAGAAGAGTTAATAAATCCTTAAACAAAATTCTAAACGAATATGTCAAACAAACAGCCCGTAAGGAGTGAGAAGAAGGTCAAAATTTTGAATCGTGCACCGTCTTCCTCCATTACTCTCCCCGAGATCATAAGGTTTCGCATACAAATTTCTCACCATTCCTCTGTTTTCTACGTTTCTCAGTTTCCCCAATTTCTCAAATTTTGACACAAACCCAGATTTTCAGATGCGATTCTCTCAAATTCCCAACACCAGAACCAACACCCAGACTCCCTTCACTATTTCTCATACTAATCAAGCTGTTGACCACAATTTGACGTTTGAATAACCCGCAAACCTCGTATCAGTGTTCTTGAGCTATTTTATTGGAAACCCTTTTGAAATTTTAGGGGAAATCTTGAGTTCGATCGGTTATGGCGCCATTGAGAAATGTGGCGGTATGGGATGAGGAGAAGCTGAAGGAAGAAGATGACTCTCCAACGGCTAAGAAACCTAAATTTGAGAGGTTTCCATTGACGAAATGGGAGCTGGCTGTGGCTATTGCTATATTCTTTGTGTGTTCTACTGGCCTTGTGTGTGTGTATTTGACGATGCCTTCTGCAGAATATCAGAGCGTTAAGCTCCCAAGAACCCTTTCGGATCTTCGAGTTCTCAAGTATGTTTGATTCTGTTCTTACCCTTTTTGTTTTGGAGGAGATGTTATGATATTTTATTGCCTGATTCCATGTGGGGTTTGTGAAATGTTTTTTAATGTTCTGTGAAATTTGGAAGGGGTATTAGGGAGTGACGTTTTCTTTGTGAGATTTTTGTTGTTGTGTGTGGAACAGAGAGGGGGTGGAGATTTTGTGATGAAATTGCTTTTGAGTGTTGTGATGGAAATTGGTTTTGAAATTATTATGGGGATACTGAGTGTGGGATTGAGGTTGATGTTGAAATGACTTGAACAATGTTGCTCCCCGAATACTTAGTTGGGGTCTCACTATCAAGGTAGCTAGTGGGGATCTGATTATTTGTAACATGTGTAATTGGGTTTATATTTTCGTATTGGGGTTTTATGTATTTTAGGTCATATGTTGTATTATGGTTTTGTCAGAAGTGCATGCACTCTGTAAACTTTCCCCCATTGTCGAACATTTCGGTTCTTATCTTCTAAATAAAACGATTTCCTCCTCTGCCCGTGAATGTAGCTAACACAACGTTAATAAACCACCTAAATCATTGTGTCTTTGCTTCACGTTTCTTTAATTCTTGATTGTTGTTCTGATTATTAATAATAGTTGGAGTTAGGATGGTTTCTTCTCAACTGAGAATGGATGATGAACACTTCATGGGGTTCTATTTCATGGATTGAAGGGGGGTCTCTTGATTTTGTATACTAACTCTTGAAATTGTTGATTAGTTTCGTTGTTGCTATTTTTCACTTGTTAATATGTATCATAGGTTGAATGTGTGAAAAGTATGCTTGCTAAAGTGAGCTTCACTGAGTGGTAATTGGTATGTACCCTTGACCAAGAGGTTAGAAGTTTGAATCTTTGAACTAAAAAGTGAAAGTGTGAAAAGAATGGTTAAAAGATAACATACAATAATCTATCAACTTGAAGGGTTGGTTTTGGCAGTAGTTTAAACTTGGTATCAAAGTTTGAAATCCTTCAATTGAATCCATGTAATGTCATTTCCTTCCATAGGATATTGATGAACCCTTGTTGAGTTTTCTTCTTATTTTCAAGCTTTGAGGAGAGTGTTAAAAATATGTATAAAAGTTAAATATTAAGCTTGAGTTTAGTAGTTTAACGGATGTTCATGCTAATTACTGTTATTGGTCAGCATTTTGAGTTAGTTCCTCAGCTTTAGGATTCTTAATGCTCCATTTGTTGTCTCTTGATTTGGTTTCTCTGTGTAATTATATTCCAGGGATCTCTTTGCAAGTTATGCCAAAGATCATCCAGCACAATTCATTCTAGGTTATTGCTCCACCTACATATTCATGCAAACTTTCATGATTCCTGGAACAATTTTCATGTCATTGCTTGCTGGAGCTCTATTTGGTGTTATCAGAGGGCTTCTGTTAGTTGTCTTTAATGCAACAGCTGGTGCATCCTCATGCTTTTTTCTTTCTAAGTTGATTGGAAGACCTTTAGTTTATTGGATGTGGCCTGAAAAGTTGAAAATGTTCCAGGCAGAGGTATTTACTTGCTGTAATTTTTGTTCGAATTTGATCATTCGAGAACTCTATTCACATCTAATGTTGCTTTGAACTCGTGGTTTTTACGTATCCAGATAGCGAAGCATCGAGAAAAGCTGCTCAATTATATGCTTTTTCTAAGGATAACTCCAACATTACCGAACCTTTTTATCAACTTGGCTTCACCTATTGTTGACATCCCATTTCATGTTTTCTTCTTGGCAACTTTAATTGGCCTTGTTCCAGCATCCTATATCACAGTCAGGGTAAGTTTCTATCATTGTTGATGTTGTGATTTGTTTTTCCTGTTTTCATTCTATTTCTATCAATAAGTAGCCTTTTCGATGTTTATTTATTGTTTGTTGTTCCTGTTTGCTAATCTTTTTTTTTTTTTTTTCCTGTTTGCTAATCAATATATTGAATCTCTCTTAACTCTTAAGTCAGCTGTAAATATGGATTTATAGATTGCTTTCCATGTAAATATTGATGGAGAGTACTTGAAATTTTATGTTTTTTTCCAATTTTATAACAAATAAGAAAAATAGAATACTTGAAATTTGAGTTTCCCATTGAAATATGAAATTTGAGTTTCCCTTGTATGCAGTAGAGAAATGGCTGTTGTGTCTGATGTCTTGGTTGACCTTATTTATTATAACTTGGCCATGGAGAGGTGTTGCTTTTATCACATCTTGGATTGGCTCATATGTCATGGTTGCTTGATTGAAGAGTAAAAAATTTCACCTTTTCTTTGGCGTAGGAAATGAGAGAATTATGTTTATTTTGTTATGTACACTTTTAATTTTTTGCTCATTTCTTCCTCCTACATGCACCATATTTAGTTGGAATTTGCCTGACTTCGGCTACTTATTTAGATTGTCTTGGTTGCTTGTAAAACTTATATTGGTAGCTGATGATATGCATGATTTATTTATCTTCTAATTGAGGGTTAAAACAAATGAGACCAGAAAGGTATCTAAGAATGTGTTTGGCTAGTTAGCTAACTGTTGACTCGTTATTATTATCAGGCTGGACTTGCACTGGGGGATCTGAAATCGGTCAAGGATTTATACGATTTCAAAACTTTGTCTGTTCTTTTCTTTATTGGTTTCATCTCCATTCTGCCTACACTTCTAAAGAGGAAGCGAGTATACGAATGAAGGCGCAATTTTTGGGGCTCCGTCATTTCTGCCTGAGCCATGTGCATGGTTGGCTGCTTTAACAGGTCTTGTGGTATGTGTTTTCCAGGCCCCCTTGAAATATAATTATTGAATTTAAGAGAAAAGTTTCCCACTCATGTCATCTTATGTGCCTACATGGAGTTGGTCTTATATTATAGCTGAGGTTATTATCTATAGATGCCATTGATTATTTTACAATTCTGAAGAATTATTGCTAGTCAGGGAGTACTATCGGCATCTTGTTCGTCCCCTTTGAAAGTAAACTTAACTGTCCTTTCAAAGAAAATGTTACAGTTAACCGTTATGTCGAAGATACCAATTTACCACAATGATCGTAAGAGATGGCATTTAAGGGGGGTTCCTGATGCTACAAAGTTGTAGTCAAGATACAAAATTCATTGGTCTTTATATGTTGTCACATCGGTTTTAGTTGTATTCGACTTTTCGAGTCACATTTTTTAATGTTTTCCTTTGCTTTTTTTTTTTTTTTTAAGAATATAATGTTCTCCTTTGCTTAGTTCTACATCTTATATACCAACTCCCTCTTGTTTTCTTGGTTTGTACAGATTGATATTGGTTTCAAGTACTATGGTTGATGATACTAATCATGGCGATATTGTGGAAATTCAGGTGCAGACTGTGTACGATCAAGCTGTTATAGTTTTGAATTATACGTTTTAAAAGAAAATTTAGATGAAGATATTTTGAATCTACATCAGGAGCTCACTGATTACACTAATATAGGTTATTCATATTTATCATCATTTTTTGTTGCATTATATATTCAAAAAGCATACAGGGTCTAGACAGGTTACAAATTGAAAACTAACTATACTTTTTTCTATAGATTTCTACATATACCAATTATCTTATTGGGAAAATTCTATTGTCTTTGAATTACCCTTAGATCTCAACTTAGTTTCCTTCAATATTTCTTTAGATGTTACGAATTTGTATGATATGTATCAAGCTAATGGTAACGTAAAGACTAAAGAATATTACACAATGGTAGGTGCGGAGTGCAGATTTGATGTGAATTGAATTGAAGATAGAACTTTGTGGTGGGAATTTTATTTTTTTTATTATTATTATTTTTTTAATGATCTTTGTTTCTGCCAAATGTTTTACAGGTTAAAAAGGTGAGTCTGGAAATGCTATGAATTTTCTTTTTTTTTTTTTCTTGATATTCATGATAAAAATGGAGACTTCCAATTCAGACACTAATTACTATAATTATCATCTTAAAAACTGATGGTGTATTTAAGTGTTAAAAAGATGAATAGATTAACAACCAAATGGAATATGAAAAAATTGTAAGAATAAATGAGTTTTTAATTGTAAATGGTTACTAACTTTGAGTTTAGTTCAAATTATATATTTATTATTTCCAATTTGGTTCAAATGTTTTTTTAAAAACAATTTTACCTCAAAATGAGTGCATTGACAAAAATTGATGTAAAGTTGTAACAAAACAAATAATTAAAAAGCTTCATAACCATTAGACAGTCACTTGTCAACAATCTATTTTTGAATACATTGGGACCTCGTGTGCTTCGTCAGTTTTTGGCATTCATTCAATCAATTATAATTCTTTAGTGACAAATCAATTATAATTAAAAACTTACATTCTAAGTTTAGGAGCATTTTCAATAATTTAGCCTTTTTAATTATTCATATATTTATTTGAATAGGAAAAATAACCTTGTACTTGAGCATGAATAGTTTATAGATGAAGGCATTTTTTTTAGACAATATAGAAAAAGACTTGAGAACTGTAACAATGCACATTGTAATGAAAAAATATTATTGATTAAAAAGGAAGATATTTTGAAAAAAAAAACCAACAATTAAATACCCTCTAATATTAATACAAGATATAAATTGGTAAACTCTCCATATTAGCAACAACTTTTTAAAAAAATATATAATTTGGCAGTTGGGTCACCAGTGATTTTCCGAGGTACATTATCAGATTGCAATAACTCAATTGAAACATTTGATTCACAAAAAACATACATACAAAAAGGGAAATAATTTTGAGGAAGAAATAAGGATGAGATCTTCAAAGTTGGTGATCAATTCATCAGCATTTGTTTCTACGACTCAAGTGTGGTTGCTGGATAGTCTTGATATCCAGTGATTTCTGTTATCCTAATTCGCGAATTCGGCTGTATCGTTCGGGTAAAACAGATTCAGAAATTACAAAGAGGAATATGTATTCAAAGGATTCTCTAAAATCATGCACATAAAAACATTCCTATGATCTGTGAATCAGTTCAGAAATTTACAAGCTATAATGCTGCAAAGTTGTGTAGTGCAATAAGGGTAGAGAAAGAGAGAGGCGAAGGACGAGAAATACCTGACGATGTCCGATGTTTCTTCGGTAGTTTTTCTTTTTCTTGTACTTGAAGACGATGACTTTATCATCTAATCCCTGAATAACATAAACAAATTGCTCAGCAATTGAAAGAGAAACAAAAAACTAAGAAGAAAAAAAAAGAACCAGTATTCTTCTTTCTCTTCTTCCTCTTTTTGATTATGATGAAGAGAAGATGATCACCAAGTACATAGATTACCTGCTCCTCGACAACGGCATGAACAGAGGCATTTGTTACTACTGGTTTTCCTATGTATGTCTCAGTTTTTGTTCCCACTAGCAAAACCTTGTTCAAAGTTATCTGCACAATCGGAAATTTTAAGAACTTGGATGGCCACAATATCAAATAATGAATTGCACACGAAATTGAGACAAGACCTGTTTGTTACAACATAATAATTCTGAAGTTCTATAGAATACGATGGGTTTCGTTGAGTTACTCGATATGGAATCTAAAAACTACAACCTGAATCAATATTCACAAGCTTCGGGTGGATATATGTGCATATGTAGCAGCTTCCACATGAATTTTGGTCAATAGTTTCCGTAATCTCATCAATTTCTAAAACTAATTTTTGAAAAGCTCTTAAAAGTGAAATTCAGAAAAAATCTACAGAAAGACAATATAGAAAAACGGATTACTCTCTATAACCATCTAGAAAGGTTTATTTAAAAAAGTGCAGA
Organism: Sechiopsis laciniata; assembly: GCA_037833695.1. NCBI lineage: Eukaryota > Viridiplantae > Streptophyta > Magnoliopsida > Cucurbitales > Cucurbitaceae > Sechiopsis > Sechiopsis laciniata. The sequence continues at coordinate 5,281,747 of JBBMKA010000001.1, forward strand.
TGGACATTGAAAACTAAAACTTCATGACTTTTCTCTGGCAGATGATTGGCATTAAATTCTGTGATGAGAAAGAATTAGAGAATTTCTCACGAAGCTATAAGCCTATAATGGTGGGAAGGAATCAATACCAACGACAAGCTCTCCCCATTAAAACATTTACTTAATTCAAAATTGGTGCATTTTATGCAAAAAGAAGATGAAACTGTTTTGACCATCCCTTCCTCAATTGTGAATCTACTTCCAAATGGCAGTGTCTCATCGCTTTCGAAAGAACAAAAAAAAAACTACTTTTTTATGACCGAAAATCAAAGTTTTGCCCCATTACACCTAGGGGCACCTGCACCACGCCTGTCCCAAGGTCCGGACCCGAGAGACGACAAGGAATTTTACAATTAAACTTACACATAGATTTCAAATAGTGTGACACCTCCAAAAGAGCATACTTAGGAAACCCCAAGCCTCTGCCAACAAAGGCCCCTTTGGGTACTAGATCAAAGAAACTATTGAGCATATTATTTGTGAGACTTAGTGAAAAGAAAGGAAAGACCTTACAACAATGCAGTTAAGCCTCTTGGAGGTGTAGTTAAATAGAAATATAATCATTTCTGAGGAGATAGAAATTGCTAGTGATGCTTTTTAGGATAGAGTACTATCAGTTTCAAATGGGAGTTCTCTTTGCATTTCTTTTGATTACCCTATAAATGTTATTTCTTCCCATTAGAGTGCTTTTATTGATATCTTGTCATTTTTGTATTCTTTATGACTTTATCTAATGAAAGCTGTCCTTTTCCAGAGAAAAAAAAAAGAGAGAGAGAGAGAGACAAAAAGACAAAAATGTTTAAGAATGCAGTGAATACCCAAAGAAAAGCATTGAAGTAGGCCATAATCCAAACCTACTCCTGACTACCAAAGAACCCACCCACTATTACGCAAAGGAGGATTAATGAGCACCTTCTTTAGGGTCCCAACAACCTCTAGAAGAAGCGAAACAAACACAAAATGTTTCGAGAAATCTGTTCTAAGGTTTTATAGTAGAGTGGCACCTTCATGATACATGATCCAAATCTTGTGCTACCTTATTGTATATACAACACACACTAGTACACTACTAGGTCTGAATACCATACACAGACATTTTTGGACCAGGTCCATGTCATTGATTATTCTTACCAATATGATCAACGAGGAGAAAAACCTAAGCTTCTATGAGCTTTTACCTTGGCAATGAAATGAAGACTTGGAGAGTTGAAAAGATCAACAAATGAACAAGAAGAAACTTACAAGGAAAGGCCGAAAGGCATGAAAGCCCATGAATAAACATGCACAAATTGATAAAGTTAGGGAAAGACAAGATCTTTGTAACAAGAAGAATATGAAGTTTTAAGATTCAAGGTCTATTGGTCATAATAAAGAGGTCATCTAAAGAAGTCTGACAAAAGCACTCCTGATTATTTGATAAGAGAACAGAGTGAAGCAGTATGCCCTTCAAAATAGAACAATTAGCCTATGAAGAAGCTCTTATCAAACTATCTTGACCCAAGACACTTTCCCAAAATTAAGCTATAGCACCACTTCTCAGGAATGGAATTTCTAGACTATCTACACGCTACACCTTTCTTCCTGGCCTGACGACATTCTCTCACTCTGACTGATTCTCTTCCCATCTTAGGAAGGTACACCTTGCTTTTTGATGGCTCAATGGTAGGAGCTCAAAAGTTAAGCATGCTTAACTCCTAAAATTTTCCTAAGAAGCATGTGAGTCAAGAAAAGTAGGTAACGTGGCCAATTCAGGGGGATGTAGGGAAATGTTGAAGCCGAGAGGGGTTGAACCCGAATTCGTTCAAATCTTGGGCCTGGGGCATTACACTATCTTAGAAAGACTCTTCCTAACATAGTATCGAGAATAATCTAGAATAATTCCTGAAATCACTTTCATTGATAGCTAACCAGAAGGATATAGCAAAATACATTCCCATAAAATGTCCCCAGAGGAACTTCACAAGAAGCAACATTCATAGGGCAGAGAGTAAACAACAATGCAAATCACTGCTTACTACAATATGTTATCATAAAATTCAAACAATGCAAGGACTCTAAGTCTCCACAATGCAACATTCACTCAATGACAAACATAATCGGGGTGTGCCTGACCTAGGGACGGACGTAGTTACCCTGGTTATAGTAGAGCAAAACAACAATTTTTCGGTTTCCAAAAAAAAAAATAACATAATCAGGTAATCCAATACATAACGAGTAAGTAATAGAGAAGCTCACCTTATCATTGACGCTAGCGCCTTTCAGCCTCTGAGTATAAATATAACGCCCAGGAAAGACAATATATTGGCGGGATCCAATCTATTGACAAAGAAAAAACACAAAAACAAAGTAACGCAACCATATTATAAACCTAAATCGCAGCAATACAAATCCCATATGAACAATAACAGATTAATCCACCATTTCACACAAATACAGAACGAAAGCAACTTGAAATGAAAAGAGAACCCAAAAATCAAAAAGAAAGAAGTTATAGAATCGAAATTGAACACTAACCATCACAACCGCAAAGATTTCCTCGCGCTTGGGGGACTCTTCCGAGGGGACTTCAAGGGTTTGGGAAGCCGCAGGCTCGGATTCGATTACCGCGGCTTCGGAATCGGAGGATTTGAGGAGGAAGGGCAATGCAGGGCGGGAAGAAGAGGAAATCGAAGTGGAAGAGAGTTTGAGGGAAGACGATGAAGTAGAAATGGCGAAATTGAAGGAATCATGGTGGGAAATTGGGGTTGATGAAGGTAGATTCTGCTTGGTGGAGATTCGGAAGTGAGTGGCGAAAGTTGAGCAGAGGGAAAGAGTGAGAGACGCCATGGATGTGTTCTTCAAGGTCTGGTTGGGCTATTAACAATGGAAGAGCATAACTGTGAATCGTTCTTGTTTTAGCCATGGCTCTGCTTGTTTTGAACTTCAGTTCTATCCTATCCATTTTCAGTAGTAAAAGACTATTATACCCTCAAAAGCCCTCTTATTTATGTTATTTTTATTCTAAACTTTTTTTTTTTTTTTTTTTCGTACGTGTGACTATCGGACGCAGGCCAACAAAAACAGTAGTTTAGGGTATCAGTATACATTTAATGTTCAAAAGGTTATAAATTTGAATCACTCTCCTTCAAATATTGTCATTATGGATTGAATTTATCATCTTTTAGTTCTTTTAAGACTCTCTTAACCACTAACTCACTCGACGATGGTTATTTTAAACTTTCAATTTAATGAAAAAATGTTGAGACTTAGATTAGAGATCACCTGGTTATTAATACATTCAAAATGTCACTTAAACTTAATTGAAGCTTATCAAATTTGATCTTTGTTAATCTTTCATTTTAAGATTTTTGGAAAAGAGAGAGAATAAGTTAGAGATAGATTTTTTTGTTGGAAATTAGAATAAGTTTCAAATTAATAGTTGGCTTGTGTACTTATTTGTTGAAGCTCAAATTTGGCATTTGTTATGTTTGGGCTTTATTTTTCGTTTAAAGCATTGAGTTTTGGAAATTTTTAAGTTTTTATTAGTTATTGATGTGATTATAAGTATGTGTGTGTAAAAGTGGGTTCTAACCTTTAACTTGATTGATTATTAAACTTCTATCTTCTAAATCTATTTTCCTTGTAATTGAAACTTGAATATTAAAACCTTTCAGCTTTTAACCTTTATTTTTCAACTAGCCCCCACCATCATACATATTTTGTCTTCATTTTAAAGAGAAGGTAATGAGGGTACTTTTAAATAACTTCAAATCTAAGAACTAAAATGAAGATTTTGAAACAATCACATAATTAAAACCTACCTGCTAAAGGGATGAAATGGAGAAAATGGGAGAAGAATGATTTTAGATGTTTCAGCCACGGAGAATCATTATTTTCATAATTACATTTCTCCAAAATTGTATTTTTCCTTTAACCTCTTAACTACTTTTTTTTTCATAACTTTTTTTCTCTCCATAACTATTTCCACACTCATCGTAATCACTATTTTATTTCCTTCATAATTATGTTCTTCCCTCCAAATATAAATAATCGTTCTCTTCATAATCATTTTCTTTCTATTATCTCCCTAATTCTCATTGCTCCATAATCATTCATATTTCCCTTCCTCTATAATCATTCACATTCCTCTTCTCCCAAATTATAATAAAAACAAACCACAAAGTTTAGAAACTAAATTTGAACCTTTGGAAGTACACTAACTAAAATAAAATGAGACCTAGAGTTTGAAGACAAATCATGTTTAAACCAATAAATTCATAATTCATGTTAACAAAAGCAATAGTTCACTATATGCTCATGATCATGAGGTCTTGAGTTCGAATCTGCATCCTCGATTGTTGAACTCAAATAAATAAATCCATACTAGAAACATTTCTCAACAAATATTTCTTAATGTGAACTTTGCCTCTTTAGACCTAGACCACGCCAATCCTCATTTTTCTGTTGCAAGGATTTAAACCTTTATCGTTAACTGTTATGGACAATTTTAAAAGAAAGTCAGATAAATAAATTTAGTAGTAAATGAAGTTTGCTAAGCATCCAGGCTCATTCCAAAAACCATACCAACTTAATCAGAAAAATGAACTTCTTCAACTCACTATTTGACCAAGTTCAGAGCTTAGTTCGAATCAGTTGCTCGATATCACTTTGTTTTGGAATTGAACTGAAATAAGTTTACTAGTAATAGACATTAGGGCCGTTTTTGGGAGACTGTTGATGTAAATGGAGAGTTGAGTTAATATAACCCAACTCACGTTTAAACCACCTATTATGAGTTTGGAGGATTGTTTATGCAAATAGAAGACTTGAGCTATTATAACTCAACTCACATTTGACCTACCGATTATAATAATCGGTGACTTGGCCCAAACTCAAACCACTATTTCACATAACTTCCACCGTTGTTTCACATAACTCATACCTCTATTTGAAATTAATTATTTCCACTCCAAATCTTGCTTATCATAATTCATGTTATAATAATCTACATTTCAAACACTGTTTATTATAATCTCTATTATAAGATCGAACATTGTTTATCATAATCTCTATTATCCAAACACACTTTAAAATAACTCACCTTTTATCCGAACTCAACCAATTCTCCAAACACGACCTAAATACTGGACCTGACATTTGAACCTGAAAAGATGAGTCAAGATGCATCAAAATAGCTTTATCCGTGAAAGGCATACTAGTTGATGATGTTAATCATTTCAAACATTTCAAACAACGCAAACAAAACGTGCTCTACGTGTTCTAGATCTCAATAAATCGCTATCGATTAAACAGGACAACAGTCTCGAAAGGCATGTAATAGACACCATACCAATCGAGAGTGAAGAGTGAATTTCGGGTCGTGTTAAACAATGCAAGAAGTCACAGCTTACACAGATTTCTTAGCACTCAACTTGCATTTATAAAAAGGTTTGTAATTCTAAACATCATCAGTTACCAAAACATAATGATAATGATAAACAAAAACTACCTTTATTCTACAAAGGTCTTTGGCATGACTTCTTCGACCTCATTCGACTTAACGATGAATTCTTGAAACTCATATGCAATGTCTGGAAAATTGCATTTAAGAACTTCAAAAATAGAATAGAAAAAGGTATATTTCAAGGCAGAAATCAAAATCAAAAGCTCATAGTCATGAAGCTGGAATAGTATATTTCTGCTCTTGAAGAGTTCGCCAACTATACAAATTACAAAGCCAAGGCATGCAGCATCAACCCTATTAGTTTGCTACAGGTTTATCTTGAAGTCCAAAAGCATCAGCCAAATTGAAGTTCAGGTTGCTTCTCATGGTTCTACTTCTCCCGACGCCTCCTCCATCGCCTTTCCTCATCATCGCAGCAAATTCCTCGTAATCGATACGACCATCCTGCAAAGAAAAAGATATATAGAGTTGAACAGCAAAGTCAATTCAGGTTTAGACATTTTTAGTATAGTTTTTTGTGAAAGAGATGTCATTTTCTATCTTATCCATATTCGATATATGATGAGACAAGCTTTTTTTGGTAGGAAACAAATGTTTTCATTGATAATGTAATGCCACACATTTCTAGGTACTGTTAAATTAAAATTTATTTGAGTTTAATTTTGGTGTATTTAGGAGATTTAGAGAAGCTTATTTGGCCAATGACCACCATCACTAATCCCAAGGAGGCTTTATCTACCCAAAAGTCAACTCTAAAGACGAACCATTTGAAAAATATGAAGGCTTGACAACTTTTTTTTTTTTTTTTTTTTTAAATTATACTTGTTTTCTCATTCTTCTTCTCTAATGAGTTTCATTTTTCGTAAGAAAACATTTAAACATATTGTAGGATCAAGGTTAGTCGAGGGTGCAACATTTGTTCTATGCCAAAATCTAAAAATAAAAACAATTTTTTTTAATTCAACGACATTTTGAGGATAGAATTTAAACTCGTTACCTCTAAGTTTTTGAAAACTACATTTACTTGTTTCGAAACTTGGCTTGATTTTTTGAAACAAAGAAACAAACTTTTCATCAAGCAAATGAAAAGAAGACATAATATAAACACTCACAATACTCATAATAGTGAAAATAAGAGCTTAAATAAAAACAAAACAAGGGAACCCATTAGGTTTAATGTTAAAAGTAGCAGTTATATGTTTAATTTAAAAAACTAAATACTAAATATTTATGAAACAAATCCTAAATTTTTCACTTGCAAAGCATCTTCAAACATTCCAAGGCCCTTAGCCACCAAATCTTTTTCTTAGGAAGTCTGTTTTGGATTATTAATCACACAAGTTCTACTTGTTTCATAGTTCAATAGAAAGCGTAAGCAAAAACATCCTACATAAAACCAAGAAAAAAAACAAAAGAAACATCTATTTTCAATACTAAAAAACTAGATATAACCATCATAGGGTAGCCGAATGGTCAAGACTCAAACAGTGTCAAGTACGATGGGCCGAAACCTTACAGATACAAAAAAAAAACAAACTAAGAAACTAAAAATGAAAACCCTACCTAAATTAAGCTCCTAAGGTTCTCGGTTATTACATATCTCTCAAACTACTGAAACGATATTATTCTTCTAATAAAGTCAAATAAAAATCTCTAGCACGTTCAGATCTATACATCCAAATTTCCAACAAGAATTCGAGTCCTATTTGTATAGGCAATAAACAATTTTCTAGTAAATTAGAAAAGAAGTAAAAAACAAGAAATGTATCCGAAAAATTTAAAATGTGAAGAAGTAAGAAATGAAATGAAATAGTAACAGTATAGGTCTAAGTTAGTTGAGAGAATAACACACATATAAAGAGAACAGAATAACAATTATATAATTGAATAGGCTAACACTAGACTTACATTATCTTGATCAATTTCTTTGATTGTCTCATCCAAATGGACATCGCCCAAACCGAAATCTTTGCAAGCCTGTTGAAGCTCATCAATGGTGATATACCCACTACCATCTTTGTCAAAATAAGAGAAGGCGGCGATTAAATTCTCCTCTCGCTCTATCTTATTTAGGTGTAATGTAGCTGCAAGGAATTCACCATAATCTATGGTTCCACTGTTGTCTATATCGGCCTGTTCAAAGATGAGATAGTAAGATAACTCACATCATCTAGATTAGAAATGGTCGTGAAAGAAAAAAAAAAATGCATCAGTAAAAAAAAAGTATTTAAACTGGATAAAGGAAATGCAAGCATGGAATGGGAAAAATCTATTTAATATGCATTTTGCACATCCATGGTCTATTCCATTGAATTTATTGTGCCCGACCCTTACAGGTTGCCTTGCCTACTCCTTAATACCACATCATACCAGATCATCAATGATTAGTTTAGCCAATTTGTCACATCAACATTAAAATATAGACGAACAATTGTTCAAATTAAAGTTAAATTTTTTAGAGCCTAGTGGTCAAGGGTGTCTTAACTAAGAGGTGGTGGATTTAATCAATTGTAGTCACCTACCTAGAAATTAATTTCTTAAGTGGGTTAGGCAGTATGCCTCGTGACAATAAGGTAGCCAAGCTGGCCCAGGCAGTCTCGGATACCAAATTCATAGCTTCAATAAATGAAACCATAAAGTTCAAAGACTTCGATTACAGTTTATTTAACCAAAATATATAAATTGAAATCTATCTGCCTCAATCATGATGTTTAGTATTTCCGTAAAGTTATTTACCGCATCCATAAGAGACTTGATATCAGATTCCATGAGTTCAGAGCCCACTTTTTTCAACCCGGCTTTAAGCTCTTCAAATGTTATTGACCCACTGCCATCAGTGTCGATCATTTTAAACAATTCCTTCAAGCCACCAATTTCTTCTTCCGATAGTCTTTCTGCTATGACCTGACAGCCATGTTGTCTAAAGTTTGAGAGAGAAATACACATTGTCGTGAGAAATTTTTGATAATATGCAACTTTATTTTATTAGTTTTAAAAAAAGAACATTGAAAAAATGAAAAATGACACTTTATTTAGAGATTAAAATGAGGTATAGAGCTTCAATATGATCTTTTTAATGCTTTCTTCTCGGGTAAATGCTCACGCCTATTTAACAAATATAGTATCTCTAATTTTATTGCTCAATGTAGAAGTTCGTTGTTATGAATCATTATTTTGTAAATTGCATTTAATCAATAAAATCAAAGTTTACTCCCAACAAAAAAGGAAAAAAAAATGCAAGCAGCAAAAGACTCTCTAGGATAATCTATCAGAGGGTTAGCTCAAAACAACTCCTTCCATTTTTTTTATTTTTTTATGAAAAACAATAATTATAACTTTAGGAGATTATATATGTTTCTTATACTTTCTTTTGTACTCTATATTTTCTTTCATGCTGGCATTTATCTATTTCAATTGTTTATGTCTCACTTGTCAATTGTCATTCTCTTAGGTTGATTCATTCTAGAGCAGTGAGACGGCCCTAAATAAAGTTGTACCAAAATAATTTTAGTTTATCATCAAAAAAGAAATCCTACGACAGATGAATCTTACATGTAGAGTCATCTTTTTCAATATTGTCAATTGTCATAATCTTAGGTTGATTCATTCTAAGGCAGTGAGATGGCCCTAAATAAAGTTGAACTAAAATAATTTTAGTTTATCATCAAAAAAGAAATCCTACTACAGATGAATCTTACATGTAGAGCCATCTTTTTCAGCTTATTCATTGCTGAGAACTGCTTTAATCGAGACAAAACTGCAGAGTCTATAGGCTTGTCAGGGGCAACTGTGTCGTCTACAATCCATGGGTGACCTTGACAACAAAAACAAAACCATTCTTGTAACTTAGAAGCAATGATACAAAAAAAAAGTCAATGTTGTTACAGTGAAAACAACCATTTTTTTTTAGATAACTGAAAATCGGAGCTCGCCCTACTTTATACTGGGGCACCCACACCCATCTTAAGGCCTAGCATGTATCGTCGGGAGAATTTAAGAGATTTTACAATTAAGCTTACTTGTGAGTTTTGAATCTGGTACTTCCAAGACAACATACATTGGAGACCCCAAGCAAGGAGCACAAGTGCCCATCCCCGTTATCTAAATAAAAAATTGGTTTTCCACTTTAACAACACTAAGCTCCCCCGTTACATACCCGAGGGCACTTGTGCCCACCACAAGGCATGACATGTCCTAGAAAATAACAAGAAATTTTACAATTAAGCTTACTCGTGAGTCGTGGGTTTCAAATCTAGAACTTCCAAGAGACAATACTTTAGAGATCCCAAGCCTCTACTAACAAGGCCACCTATTGGGAATGTAAACAAAATTTTCATACATAAGTGTTTAATATCACTTACAAAGAACTTCATGGGCTGAGATTCTTTCCTTTGGGTGCCTTGTGAGCATCTTCCTTATTAAATCTTTAGCGCTATCTGAAATGTTGGGCCATGGTTCAGAGTTGAAGTCTAGCTTTCCGTATAAAATTTGTCTAAAGATCCCCGAATCAGATTCTGTTCGAGATACAAAATGGAGAGAATAAGAGCCTCAGGTATCATATAAGAAAAAACTCATAACAAACAATTTTGGGTCCAGATTTATACTCATATATGATATACCTGCCCAGAAAGGTGGAACACCGCTCAATAAGATGTAAAGGATAACACCTGCACTCCATACATCAACCTCATGCCCATAGTGCTTATAGAGCACTTCGGGGGCAACATAATAGGGGCTTCCAACTACATCATGGAAAGATTGTCCTAAAATGAAAAATACATAAACAGAAAACTCAATAGCAGTTTTAAAAAATGAATACATCCTTCACGCATAAAGCTTGAACAGTACAATCCAAGTTAAAAATGGGCCCATAAATCCTTGCCTTTCAAAGACTACAGTTTTAATACTTTATTTCATCATTGGCAGGGTTTTTTGTAATTTTATTATTATCTTATTGGTTTTTTTTTTGTATCTTTTCATCCCATCAATGAAAGTTTCTTGTTTCCTATCAAAAAAAAAACAATCCAAGTTAAAAATATGAACTATCACACAAAAGCCTGTCAGGAAAAAGACCAAAAATAGTCCAATTATCCACCAGTTAGTAGTTAATATTTGGAAAAATGTTATTGAAAAACCAACTGGACAAGGCTGACCATTTGAAGAATTTCAAGGGTGGTGTGACTAATTCTAGGTCTACAAGGATAAAATGAATAAACTAGCAACGAAAATTGAAGTGTTTATGAACGAGTTCAAACAATTAATGAAAGAACTCAGTCGGTAAAACAACAGTTAAATTGAAGTTGTGCTCAAAAAATGTACCTACAATTTTACACCATCATTAGCAAACAGCCAAAGCAGATCATTTTAAAAACATGAACGTTGATGGAAGATTTTTTTTTCTTTTTAAAGGAAACGATTTCATTTATAAATGTGCAAAATGGAGTAAACTCCAGTCACCAATGGGTAGATTACATAATAAATTTCAATTGAAATAAACCATTGACATAACCCCGCCCCCCCAAATCATCGTCCATAAGAACACTCTCGAGAAAGAAAGCCATAAGAACTCTTTTCTTCCATTAAATGGATGGCCAACAAAAATGATGGAAAGAAAAGGTTTTGATGTCATTTGGGAACCTTCATGGAAGATTCAAAATGCTGAGCAGACAACACTAAAATATTTAAAAACAAAATTTCAAACGATATCCTACTCACGAGTCACACAGAAATCTAAAAACAGAGGCTAAAAATTCAAGGCCGCCTTAGTTTATATTCATCTCTTCTTGGTTACAACCCTATGCTTCCATAAAGGTAACCTATAAACAGCTGGATTCCATCACATACCTTGCTATAACATGGGCTTATGCTATTTCTCTTTTTAAAGATTATAGCTAATCTACTCTTATCATGCATTGGAGTAGCTTTGTGTAACTATTGATATGATTTCTTCTGTAAGTTTTAGTTTCCTATAAAAAAAAGTATATTCTGCAGCAAGTAACACATGAAAGCATATATAAATAAAGGGCATGTGGCATATATTCTTTTCTCCTATTCTTTAATGACTCATATGAAGTAAAAAGCCTCAAAGAATCATGAGTTTCATAAATAACTAATAGTTGATAGATTCAATCTATGGTAGCCGCCTACTTGAAATTCATTTCTTACAAGTTTCCTCGACATCCAAATTAAACACGAATAAGAGAACAAACTCAAGAAGCAGACCTGGCTGGTAAAAAACAGAGAGCCCAAAATCAGTAGCCTTAAGCTTAGCATCTTCACCAGGGTTATCAAACAAAAAGTTCTCAGGCTTGAGATCCCTATGCATAACCCCAAGAGAGTGACAAGTCTCAACCACCCCAACAATTGTCTTGATAAGCTTAGCAGCTTCCCTCTCACTATAATGACCCTTTTTCACAATCCTATCAAAAAGCTCCCCACCAGCACAAAGCTCCATCACCAAATGCACAAACACAGAATCCTCATAAGTTCCCTTGATTTGAACAACATTAGGGTGTTCAGACAAATGGTGCATGATCTGAATCTCCCTCCAAACATCCTCATAGTCTTCTTTGCACAAAAGCTTTCGTTTGGGGATCGATTTGCAGGCGTAAAGGTCCCCGGTGGCCCGATGCGTGCAAAGATAAGTGGTTCCGAACTGGCCCTGCCCGAGTTTCTTCCCCAGAAGGTAATGATCCCTAAGCTTCTTTGTTTGATAGGGCAAAACAGAAGCTGTAACCCTTGAGGAAGATGATTGGGGTGCTTTGGTTGGGTTTTCCATTAAACCCAGATGAAAAAGTTTTGATGTTGGTCTTGTGGCTACTGATTTTGGGAAATTGGGATTTGGGTCACCATTGAAGCTTCATGGGGTTCTGGGAAATTGGAATTTGGCTCGATGAATTTGAATTTTTTTTTTTTTTTAAGACCAGCTTTGAATCTTTGAAACTAGGGTATTGGAATTTGTTTATTGGTTTTTTGGATGAAGAGGAGTGGAGAAAGAGGTTTCTTTATCAAGTGGGTCATGGAGTGGAAATCCATCCCTATGTCAGTCTGTGTAGAATAATTGGGATTAAGGATCCCACTTTGCCCATTGTTTTCCTTTTTTTACTTTTTTTTTTATGAGATCATTTAGAATCTATTGACTCTTTTACTTTGAAAAAAAAAACTTATTTTTATATATATATTTTTTTTTAATTTAATAAGTTTCGAATTCAAATTCATGATTTTTATTAACTATTATTGAGTGTCTCTGGTTAAGAGAGTCTTGAAAAATAAGATGATTGAATCTATCAATTAGTTTGTATATCTCTTGGAGGTGCGAGTAAGCTAACTTAAACAAACACGGATATAAAAAAAAATGACTTTTTTGTATTGAATATGAATATTCTTATGAACTAAATATATTTTATTGACCTTATTTTTGGTGTGTAGCATAACTCAACTAATTAAATACATATTTACTAATAAGAATCTAGTTTAACTGTCATAAAAATATATGTTTATGATCAAGATATCATGAATTTGAATCTTTCATTTCTCTTGAACTTAAAAAAAGAATAAACACATATATAAGTTGGAAATTTGACTTCCATCGTCCCTACCATTGAATTCAAAAAATAAAAAGGTTAAATTATATTTTAGTTCCGCTTACTTAAAATTTTCCGCTAGATATTAAGAGAGTTATTATGCATGCATTAAATATTTTAGTTAAATAAAAAAAATAAAGCTCGTATTTTTTAAAATCAAAACAAGATACATTTAGGGGGTGTTTGGATTTAAGAGTTGGAGGAGGAGAGAAGATGAAGACATTCTTACACTTTGCTTGTTTTTAGTATCTTTCAACATTTCCAACCTCTCTTAACTACTCTAAACTTCTCTCAACTCCTCCAAACACATTTTCCAACATTTAATCAAACATTTTTTTTAATTATATCAAATTTTGTCCAATTTTCAATTCTTTTTTATTTTTATAATTTTTTTCTAACTTTTATCATTATCACTTAATTGAATTATTAATATAACTTACAAATTTGTTTAGAATTATAATTTTAATGTTTAAAAATATATAAATTTAATTATAAATATGGAAATTAAAAGAAATATAAAAATAAATATTTATATATATATTTGTTTAGTTGTTTTTATGTTTTATTTACTCAAAACTAATATAAATGTTAGAAAATAAAAAATACTATTAGTTAAGTGTCATTAGTGTATTTTCATGATTAATATGCCATGAGTTTGAATCTCATACTCCAATAATTGTTGTATTAAAAAAGTGTAAAATAAAAAAATACAAAGACAATAATTTATATTTATGATTAAATAATATTCATAATTTAAAATTAGATTATAAATTATAAATTTAATTATACATAAATTAAAAGGAATGAGAAAAAATATTATTTTAATTTTGAACTTAAATAAAAGGGTTTAATTTGCAATTATATATTTAT
>JBBMKA010000001.1:5295781-5336369 GCA_037833695.1 Sechiopsis laciniata
TATATATATATTGATCAATTATCATAAATACAAGTTAGCCAATCTCTGCAACTAAAAACAAAGTTGGACAATATAATTCATTAAACTCAATTGTTTAAATCTAAAATTGACTCACCAAACAGCCACATAAAAATAAAAATAAATAAAAAAGAAAACTAGTTATACAAAAATATATATATTATTTTAGAAAAAAAAACACACATAGTTTTCTCTCCTATTTTGTTTATCAGTGGAAAACATGGAGGCCATAAACACTCCATAACGTTACCATTCAACAAGCCTTCATCAGATTCTTCATCACTCTCCCTCTCTCTCTCTCTCTTCACCAATTTCACTCTTTCTCTCTCTAAAACAGTTTTTTTTTTCAAAAACAAAAATCCTAATATCAACGATCACGAGAAGCTCGTTAAACTTCTCACCAATCTGTGCTACTAATTAATTTTTTCAAGGAAGTCGAAGATTCATTACTGGTAAAGATTTCAGATCATTTCACTTGTTATTATTTGATTTGATTTCTTTTTGGCCGAAACGAATCGAGAATCGAGAATTTGTTTGTTTCTTGTTGTTGTTGATGTTGATTTTCTTCTCAGATTGTGAGAACAGACAAGAATTCGAATCGGATTGTCAACCTTTTGAGATTCTTGTGCGATTCATCAAAAATGCCGCAGGAATTAAGCTTTAGGAATTCGATTTTGACGTCTCCGAACAAGAATATGAGAGGATTGAAGGCTCTGGTTGCGAATTCATGTAACGACGCTTCGATTTCTGAGGAAGTTATCAACGACGATGAATTGGCTCAGCGCAAAGCGGAAGAAGCTGGTACAGATTTAATTTCGATTTTTGCAATTGTTTTATTCGATCGCGTTTTGTTTTGTTTTGATTTTCCAATCGAAGAGTTCTGAGTTCTTTCAATTTCTTTCTCTTTTTGTTTTTTTTTTTCTTTTTCTTTTCGATTTCGATATTTTGATCACTCTACTCTTCGTTCAAGATTTTCGTTAAGTTGTTCAACCTCTTCCCTTTTTTGAAATTTTCTCTTTACACCCACTTTGTCTCTGCCATATATTTCTCTTCACACCCACACTTTTTTTTTTTTTTTTGAAGAAATCCTTTTTCCCTCTCTCTCGATTTCAAAATCACTCCAAACAGTGTTTCCTCAAGGCAGAAAGTACACTTGCCACATCTCAAAATTACATGGGTACACACAATTTAAATTACTAATTTAGCCTCGTGTGAAGATTTTGAAAAAAAATAATAATTTCAACAATTGGGCTAGGGAAATTTTCGACATATGATATGGTCATAACACTACTTGATCTAGGCGTAGAAATTTTTGAGTGATTTCTTATATTCGTTAAAAATTACAGTGACTTATTAGTTGACTTACTTTTCGTTTTCGTGTTTATTTAAACATTTAAAAACAATAATTTTGTTCATTTACTAACTTCTTTGTACTAACGAGACGGAGACCTTTCAATTTTATAGGAAAACTATATATTTTGAGCAATACTTACGTAAGGATAGAACTATATATTTTTATTTTTTTTAAAAAATTGACTTTGATTAATAAAGAAAAACATACAAAAAAGTAAAAATATGTAGATTTAAAGATAAGTGAATATTTTCAAAATATTTATCTACCCTTACTAAAATATTGCTCATATATTTTTGTTTGACAATAAAGTAAGTACAGTTTCGTGAGATTTAATACTAGTCGAAATGGGAAATGATTAAAAACTAAAGATAGTATAATGGATGTATCGACCAGGGGCTAAAATGGTAATTTGACGACCAACACTTATTTTAATGCGCATAAATAATAATGACGTTTGGGATGGAGAGATAAAACTAATTCCACTAATTTAGGAAAAGGTGGGTTGGGTGGGGGAAGAAGAACAGAACAATAAACAAAAAAAAAAAAAAAAAAAAGAGAGTTATAATAAAGTCGTGGGAGTAATGTTGCAAAATGAACCCCCAGAATTTCGCTTCAAGTAATGTTTGAAATGGGCCATCTTCTAAAAAGATAGGTCCAATTTCAGCCGAAAGAAGAATATCATTCTCTCTTTCTTTCTTTATTTATTTTTTAATCTTTTTGAATGGAACAATTATGAAAGAGGAGCTTTGATCTCCATCATAAGTGTTTTTTATGAAATGGAAGAGAAATAATTATATTGAATGAAATAGAACCTATGGGTCATCTACCCACCAACTTTTATCTCAATTATATTCAAGTTTCTTCAATGGCTGAATTTGGTATTAAAGGTGCCGTTAGGAATAGGAAAAAAAGCTAGATTGAAAAATGTGATTGCATGACCCCAAAAGAAAAAGTAAAAAGGAAAAAGAAAAGAAAACAGAGGCCCATTGTTCTGTTCTTCCCGTTTCATTCTAATACTTCATAAATTACCCTTGGTTTTCATGTGACCGGTTAGTTGCAATAAGTAAGTTGTTATTTGTTTAAAAAAAAAAATAAGTTGTTACGACCAAAAACGTTAAGAAATCAAAAGGTTGCGACTTCAATTGATGATGACCACCTATTTAAGAATAAATTTCCCAAGAATTTTGTTTACATTTAAATATTATAGAATTTCACAGTATGCCGCGTAAGAATAGTCGAGGTCAGTCTGATATAAAAAAATAATAATAATAAAAAGTCTTGTTGTATAAAAATTGATAGGTTTTTCAATTTATAAGTTTGTATGACCTGTTCATTGAATTAGAGTGAAAAGTTTTTCTTAGAATAAATATTAGTGGGCGTTGTTTAAAGAATTTACTGTATGCGATATCTATACTTTTCTTTTAAAGTTAGGTGTGAGGTTTGAAAATGACACCAATGCTGTTGGTTTTGGTGTTTGAATTTTGTAATAGAATTTTCTTATTTCTTTTTGTGAATGTGTATTTCCAGCATCCAGGAGGTATCAAGCAGCAGAATGGCTACGCCAAATGGATCATGGGGCATCAGGAGTACTGTCCAAGGAGCCCTCCGAAGAAGAATTCTTTCTCGCACTTCGTAATGGCCTTATTCTCTGCAATGTTCTCAACAAAGTCAATCCTGGTGCTGTTCTAAAGGTCATAATATACTTTTTTAATGTTATTGACTTCATTCTTCTTTGTGTATATTTTGAGTGGGAACAATTTAAGTGGGGGTGAAAAATTGAAGTTTTATTTTTTTGATAATAGGTGGTGGAGAGTCCAGTTGTAACAGTTCAGTCAGCAGAAGGAGCTGCACAATCTGCAATCCAGTATTTTGAGAACATGAGGAACTTCTTGGAGGCAGTTAAAAACATGAAGCTTTTGACATTTGAAACTTCTGACTTGGAAAAGGTTCTATCACCTTAGTAAAGTATTACTAGTTTTTATGTTGGTCACTAATGAAACTATCTAACTATAATTCATTCTACATGAGTTAGTTGAAAACTTTCACTCAAAATGTTCATATGTTGGTTGTCATTCGCGCAGGGCGGTACTTCGGGTAAAGTTGTGGAGTGTATTCTCTGCTTGAAAGGATATTATGAGTGGAAACAAGCTGGTGGGATTGGGGTTTGGAGATATGGAGGAACTGTAAGGATCACATCTCTCGCCAGAAGTTCTCCATCCATTACTGAAAGTGAGAGCACAGATGAGTCGGTAGACGAATCAGATTCGTCTCAGTTTGAGCAGCTACTAGACTTCCTTCATCTTTCTAATGAGGTTTCCGTTGAGGAATCGAGAACATGCAGTGCTCTTGCTTTTCTTTTTGATCGTTTTGGACTCAAACTTCTACTAGCTTACATCCGAGAGAGTAATGGGGTTGAAGATTTGCCTTTAAATGCAATGGTAGGTAAGGTCCTTTTCATGTTGTACCTTATTTTTTGGCTTTTAAAAGTCTACTTCTAAGCTTAAGCGAATGAATCTAACGATGAATCTGACGTTACATATTATAAACACTGTAGTTAATTGATGCATTACTTAACAAGGTTGTCAAGGATTTCTCTGCCCTGCTTGTGTCTCAAGGCACTCAGGTAATTGATGCAACATTTTAACAGAATGAACGGTAGTTTATTGCGTTCTTAAGTTTTATCTCTTTGTTTCTACAGCTTGGTCTCTTTCTTAAGAAGATACTGAAAAGTGACTTAAATTCACTATCAAAATCTGAATTCATAGAAGCAATTTCTCGTTACATCAACCAAAGAGCTAGTATGGCATCAAGTGACATCTCCAAATTCTGTGTTTGTGGAGGAAAACGTGAGGTTATTCATAGGGCTCCTGATGGCTATGAAGATCTAGTTCATGCTCAACAGAATCAGATTCAGGTCTTGATTCTTACTATATATGCGTGGTTTCTAATTCTAGTTCTAAAGTGTTCAATAAAAATAAGTTGCAGCCATTATGGTAGATTTGGTCAAGTATGCAGTAGTAGGCTCATTGACAAGCTGATTTTAGTTTGTGAATATTCTTTTTTAATATACTTTGATTTCGTTGATCTTCAGGAGCTAAAATCAGCATTTCAAGAAACCAAACATGAAGTTCAATACATACAGTCTCAATGGAGTGAAGAGGTTGAAAGGCTAGGTGAGAACTTCAACCTTTTTTGCTTTTCTTTTTTCTATTCAATTGCACCATTTGAGTTAGTATGAACTTAACATTCTTATATTCTATTTATTTTCCTAGGACATCATCTCATGAGCCTTGAGATGGCTTCCTCTTCTTACCACGAGGTCTTGGAAGAGAATCGTATACTTTACAATCAAGTTCAAGACCTTAAAGGTAATAACAATTACTAGGCGTTATGAGAGGCTTCTCGGAGTTATACGAACTTAACATTCTTATATTGTATTGGAGACATGTCAGACACTTACTAGGAAAACACACAAGGCACGCGTTCAATATTCGTATAATTGTATATATTTTTAAATGCCATGCTTCTTGGATGATGAAAGGAATTGGATTTAGTGCTGAAACATATGTCATTTCGTAAATACAGGAACAATAAGGGTGTACTGTAGAGTGAGGCCTTTCTTACCAGGACAAGCAAACCAGCATTCTACGGTAGACTACATTGGAGAAAACGGGAACATTATGATTGCAAATCCTCTAAAGCAAGGAAAAAAAGCAAGAAGAGTATTTTCCTTCAATAAAGTCTATGGAACTAATGTTACCCAAGGTATATTGATAATTTTTTTAAATATTCGTGACTATCTGGGCCAGCTTGCACACACTTCGACTAATGTCACGAGATATACCGTCTAACTCTACAACATTTTGATGTTAAAGAAACCCGTAGGAAATTAATTCCTAGGTAGGTGGTCACCATGAATTGAACTCATCACCTCTTAACTTCCCAAAACCCTCTTGACCACTAGGCCATTCCATATATTATTGATAATTGAGATTCGTTACTAGTGTTATCCATGTCATTGAACATGTGAGGACTTCTAATTAAATACTAATAGCTGAATATGATGTATTACTTTATCTGCAATTATATTGCTATTAGATGTCACTTATGATAATTTTCTTACAATTTTTTGCAGAACAAATATATATTGATACTCAACCATTGATCAGATCTGTTCTTGATGGTTTTAATGTATGCATCTTTGCATTTGGACAAACTGGCTCGGGAAAGACTTATACAATGGTAGACACTGAGTTTTATTGCCCATTATTACAAGAAGAGAAGGGAACTTAAATATCGTTTTTGTGATAGACCTAGATATAAACCTATTCTTTACGTCTTCTTGTTGACAAAGATAACATTTTAACTATTCTTTGTCTTGCAGAGTGGCCCAGATTTGATGACTAAGGACACATGGGGTGTTAATTATCGTGCTCTCAATGACTTATTCCAAATATCAAATGCAAGGTTGGATATGATAAAGTATGAAGTTGGAGTTCAAATGATTGAAATATACAATGAGCAAGTGAGAGATTTGTTAGTCAGTAATGGGTCAAACAGAAGATATCCTTTTAAACAACAAATTTACTTAGTAAAATTTGTGCATATGACAAAACATAATTCTCTTTTGTTGAGTATCTCTACAATTAGATTCGTTTTCTTAACAGCTTGTACGTTAGATATACGAAACAACTCTCAACTTAGTGGCCTCAATGTGCCTGATGCAAGTTGGGTTCCTGTAACATGTACTCAAGATGTTCTTAATTTGATGAGAGCTGGCCAGAAGAATCGAGCTGTTGGTGCTACGGCTTTAAATGAGAGGAGTAGTCGTTCGCACAGGTAGAGGCTTTTCTCTTTTTGACTTAATCATACCAAACTGAAATCTATCTAAATGTTTATGCCTCGCATCTTGTTGTAGTGTTTTAACAGTTCATGTCCTTGGAAGAGATTTAGTCTCTGGATCCATCCTTAGAGGGTGTCTTCATCTAGTAGATCTAGCTGGCAGTGAAAGAGTGGACAAATCAGAAGCTGTTGGAGACAGACTAAAGGAAGCACAGCATATAAACAAATCCCTCTCTGCACTAGGAGATGTGATTTCTGCTCTTGCACAAAAGAGTGCACATATCCCTTACAGAAATAGCAAACTTACTCAGCTCCTACAAGATTCTTTAGGTAAGCATTTCAGCATTCTGTAGGATTATACTTTTTCTTGGCCTTTTGTTATAAAGGTTGTCGAAATCGAATTGCGGCGAGTCTCAAGGTCCAATAGATGTGATTAGAAACAAGTTATAATATGTTTTTCATTTTCTTTAACGAACAGGTGGACAAGCTAAGACATTGATGTTTGTACATATAAATCCCGAAGTCGATGCACTTGGAGAGACTATTAGCACGCTTAAGTTTGCTGAGAGAGTTGCCTCCATAGAATTAGGGGCAGCTCGCTGTAATAAAGAAAATGGCCAAATTCGAGAACTTAAAGATGAGGTTAGTTCTGACTATTCGTTTTTCTTTTTTTCCTTTCCATATAGTGAGTACTTAACTTTTTGCTTTATAATTTGGTTCAGATATCAAATCTTAAATCGGCATTGGAGAGAAAGGATGAAGAGCTTGAACAACTAAAGAGTGGCAATGCACGAGCCTTGGTAGAAAATCAGAAGCCAAGAGCTGCCTCGCCCTTCCGTGTTCTAAGACATGGTACTAATGGAATTGCTAAGCCTGAAAATAGTCAACGGCCTCTGGATGATGCAAGAACTATCGAGGTAAGTGAACCTATTTTATAAATGGCATCTGTGCAAGGAAAAAAAACGTCAAATTACAAAGTTGGTTGATTAAGAAGTACGGACACAAACACGATACGGCATGGATACGACAACACCATTTTTTGAAAATGTAGGACACAAATACGTTGGGGCCATTACAAACCCAACACACGTCTGACACGGATACTTCGTAAAAAATAAATTATCTATGTTTCATGGAAAAAGTGATTATAATGAGAATGAAAAGTGGTTATGAGATAAATGAAAAGTATAGGACACAATACATCAGCGGCACTATACAACCCAACACGTGTTCGATATGGATACTTCATAAAAAACAAAGTGTTCGTGTTTCCTAAGAAAAATGATTATGGTGAGAATGAAAAGTGGTTACGAAGAGAATCGGATTATGGAGGAATAAATAGGTAGAAATGATTATCAATGGTCCAAACACGGGTAAGGGGAATCATTCCCCACCTCCCCAATTTGATCTCCTTGCCCCCAAACACCCCCTCAAGGATCTGAACCTGATATATTTTCAATAAACAAAAAATAATAATGAGAGATAAAGAGAAACAATATCTTCCGGAATGGTGTTAGTACATTTAAAACATTTTGAAACAATTTTTAAAAGGTTTTACTTAGTTTCAAAATTCAGTCAGACAAGCTACTCTCTTTTATTTTATCTGTTTTACTTTTAACAACATTTCGATGATATCAGGCTAGAAGCTACTCTTCAGGAAAGCAAAGAAGGTCAAGATTTCCCTCTACATTCACAGAGAAAGATGCAATCAAAATGCCATTCTTAGCTGAAGAGAGATCAACAACAAGTTCGAGCTCTGGAAACCCAAGGTCACCATCTCCACCAGTTAGGAGGTCAATATCAACAGATAGAGGTGCCCTTTTAAGAAGCAAGATCAAAACAGAGACGAACGAGAACCAACCAATAGCAAGGCCTGCATTTCCAGGGAGAGTAGTACCCGTTAACAAGTCGATCGTCTCAATTCCAGCAATTGACAATAGAGGAAGAGTAAACATCAGTTCCCATGAGCATGAAATCTTCATAGCCTCAACAAAGAAGAAGCAACTAGCTTGCCAAGAAAACAATGAAGATGAGCACCAGTTGAAGCAAGGTGGTGCAAGGAAAAGCAGAAATGAAGGAAGAACTAGAGGAAAGCAACAGCAGTTACATGGTACAGCAGCTAGGATTAATAATCAGAAGCAGCCTGAGCATGTGGTAACAACACTACTTACTGATATTACTGCAGCTAGGAAAATGGAGGATGTAAAAAAGATTGACTTCTCTGAGATGGAGAATGATCATTTGCCTCTTGATGGTGCTTTGAAGGTGAAAAAAGCTCGACAGAACTTTTCAAAGTACTCTCAGAATCAGGAACCACCAAGGTACGTACCATATGATTTATATTAAGTTAAAATTCGGTTAAGAATATATGTTGAATCGCAATAAACCCAAAAGCTTAACCTGATGGAGCACGTTAACTTTAACATTTTCTTCATTTTTGGGCTTCGAAATTTGTAAAAGGCTCCACAAATGAAAATCAATATTAATTGGGAAAAATTTCATTGAAGAGCTTGAACACACACCTATTTTAATACCATGTTAAATCCCACAATTAAACCCAAAAGCTTGAGCTAATAAGTTACAGTAAATTAAATTATATAAATAGTAAACAATATTTATATATATAAAAAAAAAATGCATATCCCCTCAACCACAATCTTATTTTAGGTTTAATGATAACTTAACATGGCATTAGAGTAAAAGTTTTGTGATTGATATTAACAATTTACATACCAGGATCTGTAACTTAAATGATGAGAAAATTTTGAAGAACCAAAAAGTTATGATTTAATTCATAGTGACTACTTATTTAGGAATTAATCTCCTTTCCTCGATAACCAAGTGTATCTAGAAATTAACTTCCTACAAGTTTTCTTGATAACCAAAAATTGTAGGGTCAAACGGTTTGTCGCGTGAAAATAGTCGAAGTGTTTGTAAACTGACTCGGACACTTACGGATATATAAAAAAGGAGAGTGCTAAGAATATATATATATATATAAAAGAACACTAATAAAGGGTGTTTTTCTCTATTTATTAACAGAGTTTTTGTGGTTTATTATGGAACAGAGTACCAGTTTCTGCGGTTGAAACTTCACTAACGACAAGTAAAGTTGAGAATGAGAGTCGCAATCAACACGAAGTTAGCAATGGATCAATGCCTGAATCTAGAAGAAGTAAATCTACACCTCGCGGGAAATTTTTGGTATCATGAGGTATTTAGGAAATGAAAATAGATTTGTAGCTATATATTTTTTTTTGTTCTTTGTTATTCTTTGTATATTAATTATAATTCTCAAATTTCTGATTGAAATGGGGTGCCTTTTGGATGTTTGTGTTGTTAGAGTTTGATGGCTTTGAAATATTTCAATGTAGATTTAGCACAATGAAGTTTCTTGAGTTGTAACTGAAGTCGAGCTTCTTGATTCAAACCAAGTGGTAATTTATGGTGTCTTATGATAGTTAAGTCGTAGCGATTGTTGTCAACCGACTTGCTCAATCGATATAAATATGCGTTAATGATTAAAAAAAAAAAATGTCATGAGTTCGAACAAATTCATCGTCTACATATATTGTTGAACTAAAAAAAAGTGTCACAATTTTATAGTTTTTGACAATTTCTCCGCTAGTTGAACAAAAATGTTGCAATTAACCCCTATGTCTAATTTTGTTGGGCTAACATTTATCCAAATCAATTTGAGAATGATGAAAAATAAGGAATGAAAGAGGGAGAAATAAGACAAGGTAAAGAGGTGGAGACAAATTTATTTTTCTAAATGACGATTTTATCTTTCATTTTCTTACCTAAATTAGACATATGAAGTTAATTACAACACTTATCAAATTTGAGGGGATATAATTGATCAAAATCAAAGTTCAAGGGTGTAATTATTACAAATAGCAAAATTTATGGATGGTTTGTGCAATTTTTCTAAAATATTATTATTGTTTTTATTCGTTTTTTAATTCAACAATAATAATATTACGAGTTAAAGAGATTTGAATTGAGGTCGAATTTACATATTAATTATTAAGCTCACTTTTTATTATTATTAAATTAAAAAACTCTTTGTTTCTCAAAAAAAAAAAAAAAAAAAAAACTCACTCTTTTTTAGTACAAGAATTAGAAAACTCACTTTGATTGTTCTCTGCATAGTCAAATTTGTAGTTTTATGCTTCCTTTTTTTTTTTTTTTTTTAATTCAACAATTAAAGAGATTCAAATTCATGAATTCTAGATCATGAACATACTTATTACCATTAAACTATTGCTCACACTATAAAATTTCAGTTAAGAATATAATAATAATTCTAAGTATGGAGTAAATTGTGAATTACACATCATATTTAACATAAGATGAGTGTCAACAAGAGCAATAGTTCAATCGTATACTTAATGATTAAAAAATCTTAGGTTTGAGTCCTCCCACTTCCAATTGTTATAAAAATAAAAAAAAATAAAAAAAATAAAAAAAATAAAAAAAAACTTATGGTAAATTAGTTTTACCTTGTGTTAGTTTTAACGTTAGGGCTCTTGACCATTTGAGAGGTGTAATTAATTGACCTATATTTATAATTCATTGAGTTGTCTTCTTCATTGAGAAAAATATGACAATTATGAATGAGAAAGCCTATATTATAATTCAAAACGATGATTGGAGGCTTTGTAATTTTGTATTGTTGGAGATACTCACTTTGTGACAATTGTTCTATATTAAAAATGTGAAAATTCTTCGACTCCTTTATAAGAGATATGAATTACTCTCTTCATTTTCAATTGATATTTGAGGTGAATCTAAAATATGATATCATTCTCCTTCTATACTCATTTTAGATTTCATCCACATTCGAATCTCAAAATTGGACAACATATAGGAAAATAACTCAATTAATTTAAAGATATACATTAATTAAAAAACTAGTTAAGACAACATGGATTTACTAAATTTCATTTGACTTTGGAATAGTATATCTCTGTGATTTAAATTCAATCAATTTTCCAAAAAAAATATAAAAAAAAATCAAAAAGCTCAGCTGCTTCAACTTGGAGCTAATCTCAGAATAATTTCAACCAGTGAACGGCCATGGGAGTCGCCTGAAGAAATTTCAAGTTCAACAGAGAAGACTCCATTTTTGCTCTCCACTCGACAGCCAAAACATTGAAACGTCAACGGCAATTAACTCTACGGTTTACATCTCCGGCGATGAATTTTACGAATTTCAACTGTAAATAACAGCCATGGCGGGATTCAGCGTCAAAGCCTCAATTCAGCTTCAACATAGAGTTCTTTCAATATCCTGGTGATTAATTTTTTCAAACCTTAGTTCATTGTTTCCGCCTGTTGATTTGTCCTGAATTTAATGCATATAGCGACCTAACTCTAAGGGATTCGAACGAACTCTTTCGTAGTTTTCTTGACATCTTTAATTATGGTTTGTTTTCGATTTGATTGACCGGAAATGAATTCTCGTTTTCTCATTCCGTAGCGTAATAGTACTTCTCTACTTTGTTCTTGTTTTGGTTTTTATGTTGAAGCGATGATCTACAGGGTGAAGAAGAGCAGCGTTGTTACTGGCTTGAAAACCAGAGTCTATTGCTCGTCAGGTCCTGTTAGGTACACTCCGAACAGGTCTTTAAATGATATGAAATTAAGAACAACTCCGGCACCGGAAATTGTTAAGGGAAACGATTTCAATGGTGAGTTGGTTGTTAATGCTCGGAGGATTGAGGTTAAACATGGGGATGCAGTACGGAAAAGTAATTTTTATGATAAAGTGAATGATCGATATGAGAATGATAAGGAAAACTACTCAGCTGGTGGAAGTATGCGAGGTATATGGAGGTTTAAAGCTTGTTGAAATTGTTGTTTGTGTTTATTTTTCATGATGAATGACTAAGTTGGATTTATTAAAGTCTGTAATGTTCATACTTTACAGTTTACTGCTCTGTGTGTTTGTTTAAATTCATTGCTTAACTGTCATCCTTGTTATGAACTTGAAACATGTGATTGACATCCTTGATTCCTATCTTTTTTCAAATTTTGACACATAATATGTTTCATAGGGGTTGGGTTGGAAAGATTATTAAGTTTCATGAAGGAACTTAAATGTCAGGTGTGGAATAAGGGAGTTTTATGAGGATAGTAGAGACTAGAGAGGATAAATATGAAACATTAGAGTTTTGCATCCAAAAGGTATTGTTAAGGATTCCACATTGAAAGATGAGTGAGAAGGTGTTTGTTACCATCTTTATAAGATAAGTAGGTTACTCCTCTCATTGTCAATTATCAATTGGTTTTGAGATAGAACCTTATGTTATTTTTAATATAGTTGAGAGCACTCAAAGCCTAACAAGTATTTGATTCAATAAAAAAAAAAAGAAATTGTGATTCGATTAAAAAAGAATGAACCCAAAGAGGTAGCATCTTGAGTGGACATATCGAGGATTCTATTATGGGTTCGTGAGTGAGAGGGTCTTGCAAATAAGTGGTTATTCCTCTGGTTGTCAATTTTGAGATGGAATTTTATCACGTCTAATAGTTTAGAATGCCTCTTCTAGGAGGGGAAAGGTGGATTTGGAAGTGTTCTGATTGATATCCCAAGAGGTGAGTTGGACCCATTTAAGTACTTGTACTAGTCTTATCTATATTACTGAATGATGAGGAACAACTCAGTGAGCTTTACTTTTATTTTATCCCAAACCTGAAGTATGAAAATTCTGGGCAAATTATTTTTTTAACATACTTCTGATGAAAATTGTGGCCCTCTTCTCTGACTTTACCAAGCAAGTCACATTCAATCTCTGGGGTATTTTTTTCTAAGGGAATGAATCTGAGACGAGTAGCGTACTCTTCTTTTAGATTTGGTATGGAGAGATGAAGCTTTGAGCGCGTCTATAATAACTTATATGATTTTTCTTAACTACATTGGATTTTGACTTCTTGTTGGAATTTTCCTCTCGCTAGGTGCTAATATTATACCCTTTTCTGATTGAAGCCAATCTATGAGTTTTTTTTTCTTCTTTCCATTATCTTTCATTCCTTCGGTGTTGGCTTCAAAATATTTTCTATCTTCTCTCTCTTTTGCTCTCTATTTTTCTTTGATAGAAAGTTCTCTTGTATCTGAAGAAGACTTGTATGTTTAGGGCTTGAAGATGGATTTGATGACAGTTTGGGCTTTGTTGATGAGCTCTTGCAAGAGCCCGATGCAATAGATGAGGAGTCAAATATTTACGACAAAAAATGTCATCATGGAAACAATGATTTGCGGGTAAACAGAAGTAAGCAAGATGCTGAGAAATTGGCAGTACGATTACTTGCATCAAGGTAACATTAAGGAAGTTATGACTCCTTTCTGTTAATTTTTTGAATCTACCCTCTCGTTGAACTCATGGCATCTGTCAAAGTATATTACAAGAATGAGTTTTGTGCAGATTTGTGTAGGAGTATTTTGCTTGGACATTGAATTATATATTAACTGGTGTAAAACATTTCTTATTGTGTTAGGATAATTTAGATTTACCATGTATATTGTTAAAAGCAGAAAAAAAAAACATGATGACACTGGAAGAGCTTGTGCTTGACCCATTTTTGTAAAACTTACTCGTGTCCACTTTTATAACTGTGAGTATATAGACTTAACAGCTCGACTAATTTATAATACAATCGTCTTGACTCGACTCCATTTGACTGTTAAAAAAGTTCCGTGGCCAGGGTACCTGTTAGACCCCCTCAGTAACTAATACATATGCTAGGAAGCAGTGGGATGAGAATGTGAAGAATGTTGTGACCCCAGCTATCTTACGTACCTATACGAGGAGGGGCAAAAGAGGAATTGAACAGGGACAAGGGTCTGATAGTGGAGCAGACCGTTAGTGTGTAGTGCATTGCTTTTAGGGTTGGCAATAAGGGGGTATTAATAGAAGAAGATGAAGCTTTGAGGAATGTGAAGAAAGTAAGAGCTGAAGAAGCAGCCATAGAAGGGAGAGTCACTGGTGCTCTTGAATCCACCGGAAGTTATCATTATTTTGTTATCTTGTCTTTGTCTTTTCTTTGTTATGTTATTTTGTTAGCTATTCTTGGGATTAAGATTTTATTCGAATCTCTGAATCAATATTATCAGTAGACCCATTTTGGTATCTGTTATTTCCATCGTTTACTGCAGGGAAATCAC
This sequence comes from Sechiopsis laciniata, assembly GCA_037833695.1. Lineage (NCBI taxonomy): Eukaryota > Viridiplantae > Streptophyta > Magnoliopsida > Cucurbitales > Cucurbitaceae > Sechiopsis > Sechiopsis laciniata. Next base: position 5,310,166 of record JBBMKA010000001.1, read on the forward strand.
TTAGATACCTAACAATACCCTACGTGCATTTTCCTTTTACGATAAGAATTTTAAGCATACAATTACATTTTGCAGAGCCTTCACTGTAGTTGAGCTGAGGAAGAAATTGCTTGGCAAGAAGGTCTCTCCTGACACAGTGGAAGCAGTGATCAGCGATTTCAAGAACAGGTTCTGAATGGCTGCGTAACTTATGATAATGTTTATATTCATCAGCAACTTTTTGTCAACAATATTTTTGACAAATTAGCTTTTCTTCTTTGACACAATAGATTTGAGTTTTTAAGCCCGATGCAACCTCAGTTGCAAGAGACATGATCTGCCTCACATATGACATTAATCTTAGCCATTTAATTATCTTTTAGGGGGTTGATCAACGATGGCCTGTATGCCGAAGCGTTTTCCCGTTCGAGGTGGTCTTCCTCCAGTTGGGGACCCAGGAAGATAAAGCAGGTTAGTGCTTCTATTTATATTTTATTTTTTGTTATCAACATTTAGGGGTAGGGGATTTGAACCTCGTAGCTTATTAATTATCAAGTCATACATCATGTCAGTTGAATTCATTTCTGGTGCATTCTATTTTATCACTGAAAGAATTAGTCCTTTTTTCTTCAATTTCTACCTTTTCATTTCTCATCATCGATAAGAAATGTAGACGCTAGGACTAGAGAAACTTGTAGATTGGAAACTTTTTGTAGCATATTTAAGATAATGAGAGAGGCTATTTTCTGAATCAGGCACTTGGAAATAAGGGGATAGGAGGGGAAGTTGCTCAGAAAGCTATTAAAGTGGTTTTTGAAGATGGTGAAAAATCTGGGGATGGAATGTCAAGTGTGGGGTTGTCAAAGGTTTCAATGGATCAGTTATTTGTTCAAGCCTCGAAACAGTGGCTGCGTGGCCAGGGTGCGCCTGAAGAGACTAGAAAATCAAGAATAGTTAGGTGGCTTCAATACCGGGGGTTCAACTGGGATGTCACTAGAACCATTCTAAAGAAGTTAGAAACTGTGTACCCTACTTAGTAAGTTAGTATTCTAATGAAAATTTTCAAGGATTTGGAATGCTTTTGGAACCTCCTCTGCTGTGGAAAGCATTGATTTGGGTTGTTGTATTTGTATCATGGATCTATTTTTCCATATCTTTTTACTCGTTCTCTTAAGCTAACTCATATTAGAAACTCATATCACAATCTAGTAATAGAAAATGTGATATTTTAGCTTCCTTTGATAACTATTTGATTTTTTTTTTTAATTAAGCTCATAAATACTACTCTCACCTATGAGTTTCCCTATTTTGTTATCTATTTTTCACCCATCTTTTAAAAAGCCAAGCTAAGTTTTGAAAGAAAAAAAAAGAAAAAGTAGTGGTTAACACCTTGTCTTTATTCATAAAATTTAACTTAGAATTCAAATATTTTGTCAAGAATATGAAATTAGTTATAGAGAATTGATGAGAACGCACATGGTTATCCAACAAATCTTATTTTTCACTTTTCATCAACAATGTAATATCACTGACATGTTGTAAGGATCAGATGGAAACTAAGCCTAAACTATATAATATAAATCATCAAATTAGTAACATTTATCAATAAAATTTTATCCAACATAAAATTATTTTGTCAATCTCTTTTACTTGAGATATATCATCAAAATCTACACACCAACAATGATATGGGAATAAATGTTGTTTTTCAGAAGTGTTACCCATATATTGAGTGAAAAATCATGGGTTCATCATTGATACACTTCAATATGAATCATGAAACATGACATATATTGCAACTTTCTTCCTCTCTATTGATATACTATTCATTTAGATACTTAATATAAAGAACTAAATTTTATCTTTGTAAGATTAAGGGAAATATAGAAGTAATGTTAGAATTGACAAGTACTTAATTAAAATTATGAGTTATTTTAGGTTAGGATATATTTCCTACTCGCCATTACCTTTTTTTAAACCTTTAAAAGAATTGCAAGTTTATTTATATGCAATTTGACCATCTCCCTACAATTGACATAGATTAATGGTACAAGTTGAAATGGGAAAAAATAGATGAATTTGACTAATACAAGTCAATTTGTCAAGTTATGTACGTATTTTTTATAACTTGTAGTGTAAGAGTTTGAACCTCATACTTATTAATCGATAGTTTGAACTCCAACAATTTATAGGATAAAAAATTTGAACATGCAATCTCGTTGTCAAGAATAGATGTCAAATACCACACTTTGACAATCATAGCTTTTAAGAACCATAACTATATTTTATGTTATCAACTTAAAACTGATGAACGATAGAACATGAGTTTACCTTGTAGTTGTTGAACTCAAAAAAAAAAAAAAAAGTTTATCCCAATAAAAACACGCAATACCACTTTTCGTTCTTTTTTTTTTATCAAAACATCGTATAGGCTTGAAAATAAATTTTAATCTAATGCATCAATTCATATATGAAAGGATAGTTATGAGAGAGATTGGTAACATATTCATGAAAGGATGGAAACCATATAATACGAATTTCATTTTCTAATGTCTCATGTTGTGATGGCAGAAAATAACAACAATAATGCCCCAAAGCCTTCACACATTTGTCCCACTAATTTGTCTCTCTACAGTGGCTGAAAAGCTCAGCCAATAGGATGATAAGGGAAGAAACAATCAGAAAATAAAAAAACATAGAAAAATGGTGCCTGTTGCTTATACTTTTGGTTTATACATTCAGCAACATGTTAGGATCATTTCCAAAATTAAATCACATCAACATAGATCTCTAATCAAGAGAGAAATGTGAAGTAGTACACCTAGCATAAGACGCACGAGTCGAGATCACCTGCCGAAACACTTCATTACTGACGACGTAAGAGCAGATGACAGAAACTTCATACCAGTAGACCCGCCAGGGAAATATGAAAAAGCATAGTATGCAAGAGCAATAACCTGGAGGAACCACAATGTTTTATTTAGGAGTTAGGACCAATCGTGTCATCCATGATAAAGAAAGTGGGAAATAGGAAACGGAATGTGCGTTCACATCATGCAGAATTAATGTGAGCAAGAGAAAAATCAGGACAAAAAGACATTAAGAGACTAAAAAAGTTGTGAGTTCAATCTATAGTGGTCACCTATGTAGGAATTAATTTCTCATGGATTTCCTTTATATTCAAATATTGTAAGATCAAACAGTATGTACCATGAAAATAGACGAGGTGCATGTAAGCTGATCCGAACACTCATAGATATATTTTTTTTATAAAGTATGAAGTAGAAAGATATGGCAATAAATTTTATTTTTATTTTTGATATCCGTGAGTGTCGGCCAGCTTACGCGCACCTCGACTATTCTTACGGAACATATTCGCTTGACCATACAACATTTGGATATCAAGAAAACTTGTTCCAGACAAAGACCAATCTATGATGGTTAAAGATACTGCAATATGGGAATAAAATTGAAGTACAATAATGAAGAAAGTGTTTAGATACCTGTAATACAGAGAAAATAACTGAGAGAATATAGCTATGAAGCCCCATGGAAACATATAAGGTGCCCAACATACAACCAATAAAGATCACTGTAAAAAGAAGTCTCTGCGTCGTGAAACGAAGGGGGAAAAAAAGAATAGAATCAGCGAAAATATAGAGAGGGTGGGGTTAGAAATGTAATAAAAGAAACATTTAGCTAAGATACCTCTTTTGAGAACATATGTGCAAGCTGATTCTTTGTACCCTTGAGTGCAAAGAAGGATCCAATGATGAAGCAGCAGCCAAGGGTAAAGCAGATGGCAAACTTTTGAGGCATCAGAACCATGACAGGAAGGAACATCGTAAACGAAATGAAAATAAAGAAAACCCCAGTTGCTAGAAACAAACCAAAATACATCAGGGCTTTTCCTGAGGGAACATTGCTCGTGGCAGTCTGGAAGTTTCCAGGAAGTTCTCTCACTCCTTTAGAAACCCTATAAAAGGATCAAATCACAGAACAATCAGAAAATTATGCAAATTAAACAAAGTAAATGATTTTAATAAATGAAAAAAATGTTAGTAGCCTTATGAAAGAAATTGTTGACGAGAGTCGCTTAAATAGTTTATGTATGTATTCATATCAACGAAAGAGAGAGCGCCAAGGGCTCGGGTGGGTAGAGAGAAGTAGAACCCCCTCCCAAAACAAACTACATGATAAGAGTCTTCCAATCGCTAATAATCATCAATCGGTTGTAGTTAAAAAAGAATTTTGAACAAAATTACAAAAGAATCAAAATGGTGAGACTTGTCTTGAAAGGATCTATCATTTCCTTACATCAACAGGACTACAAGTGCCACACAAGGGCTCTAGTAGCATAACTACCCAAAATCCTCGCCTTGCCCTAAGGGTTGCACTCATTAAGGCCTTCCAAGAGCTAATCATCAATTCCTCGGGAAAGGCACTCAACTGATTGGTTTTATGAAAATCCTCAGTTAAAATACAAGGCAAAGAGGCAAGCCCAAAAGCTTAAGAAATATTAATCGGATGGCCATAAGCCAATTGGTGCTTCTGCTGACATTAGTTTTCTTTGAAATGAAGCGAATCTAGAAGCCTTGGAGGTCGAGGAGGTATGCCCTTGATACTCTACAAAATTTAAGCTCGCCGATAATTCTCATCTGTCAGTTCAAGTGTTTAGTGCCTTGTTCGATGCCATGACAGGAGGCATTTCTAACGGGCAATTGAGAATTTGGCTCAGCGCCTTGGAAGTGACTTTATCGTTGGAAAAATTTCAATAGTCTACAACTAGCAAACTGCCAAGGAGTTCCCAGTGTGGACAGCAACAAGCCATTTGCCCATTAGTTTGAAAACGAACTGGGAGATTTACTCTCATGGTAGCCACCTACCTAGAAATTTATTTCGTAGGTAAGAGTTACCTTGACAACCAAATGTAGTAGGATCAAACAATTGTCCCGTGAGAATAGTAGAGAAGCGTGTAAGCTGATTTAGATACTAATGGAAATTTTTATGAAAAAAAATGGTGGAAGAGCAGCCAACCAAGCAAAAACTTCCATTTTCTTTGGAATTTTTACTTTTTATAACTTCAAAAGATAGAGAGGATGAAAAGGAGACAAAAACCAGCAGGAAAAGAAAGACTTAGCAAGAAAGATAATTACCAATTGTCCAAATTTGTCGATCCCTGACATTAGGAAGAAATCGAACCCATAAAACAAAACAAAGTGTGAAACTAATGAGCAGTTTCCCTTCTATGATGAAAATGACAATAAAGGGATGCCTTGCTAAAGCATTTCTAACATAATACAGATTATAAAACCAAACAAAAGAAGAGAAGCAGACTGCTGCCAAGCCAATGTCAATGATCTTCCCCAAAACCTAACTCAGTTGTTGAATCCTCAATCCGCTGTGGATAAAACTTAAGAACCTAGACAAACAATAACAAATAGCTTTTCCTGAAATTGCTATTATCAGAATTTCAAAATCTCACACTTCTTTCAGGTCTCTTTTTTGTGTGCCCTTGAATTCTTTAAAAAAAAAATTTTGATAAGAAACAATTTCATTATGAATATGAAATTGCATAGGCACTAGGCCAGTTACAAAAAGGGAAATCCTTGAATTCTTTCATTTAGTCATTGAATGTTAGATTTCTTACCAAAAAGAAAAAAAAAAAAAAATCAGAATCTCACTTTTATTTCACATTCCATAATTATTTTATTTCAATTGATTTTTTTTTATTCAACAACATTTAGGGTGGATATTTGAAAGAGGTTACTAGGTTATACATCATGCTACTGAAGGTACGCTTATGTTGGCTTTATTTCAATGGATTTTCATAATGGTTTTCCCTCGCAACGGATTTCACCAGTAATCGGGTCTAGAGGTAAACAAAGTCATCTTGTTTTCACAAATGGCAGTTCAGATGGTAGATATCCAACATTCTTAAACAAAATTCCCAATCATTCAAACAAAAATACAAGACAAATCAAAACTCCAAAGGTCCATGGTAAAACATTTCCCACACTTCCTCAGAGCTAGGCAATCAAATCGTGTCATTCAATAAGGAGAACATAACAGCCATAGCCAAGTAGCAAGCAATATTACAGTAAATTTACCCCACCGCCATGGATGAGTAAACCCAACTGATTATAACTAAAAAAAACTCAGGTACGCAACGATCCACAATCATTAAACATCAATAACTCAGAAAACATATACAAAATTCAATTTCACATTGTTCGCTGCTAAGATGGATATGAGATCGAAAACTTACACGCTGAAAGTTCCCGAAACGGTTTCATTAGCAGACCTAACAGCACTTTCGAGATCGAATCCAATTCCCAAATTGGAGGAGCTATCATCAGCAGCAGCTTGTGAATCTGCGTATGAATTCCAATCGGCGAGCAACGAAGAGGATGTTTTGAGCTGCTGATTGCCGCTCCCACTGTTACTCCCCTGCGTGAACCATCCCTGCGCCATTTTCTGCATCGTTTTCTCGGCTGACAAACACAGCCCTTTTCAAATCGAAACTAAAATTGTTGAGAAAAGTTCAAGCGTTGGTTGCTCTGATTTGGGGATTTGAAATTGGGTTTGTGGAATCGATATCGCTGTGAGCAGACGAATTTTTGTTGTTTTCTCGAAGAAACTACTTAGCTTGTTTTTCTGGAGAAATTAGTGTAGAAGAAGCCCAGATGAAGAAACAGCAACAACCCAAATTTGATTACAACTTTCTTTTTTTTTTTTTTAATAATAATAATAATATAAGAAAGAAACGACTTAAATCCAAAAAGATATATTAAAAGAGGTTGATTAAATTTACTCATTCTTTTTCCTTTTTCTTTTTCGCTAAATTTTAAAATAAATAAATAAAATAAATTTGAAATGGAGCTAAATTATAAATTTAGTCTAAAAAAAATAATAATAATAAAAGATAATCTATCTCAATATATATAACGTGAATTTAATCTATGTGATTTTAAATTTTATAATTTAATTCTTCTACTTTGAAAAAAAAATTAGAATTGAGTTATTGTCATTTTAAAATTAAAATTTAATATTTATCATTTGATTAAACTTAAAAAATAGTCTCTCATCCCTTATTGATTTTTTATGGTACCTACGCATGCCCTAATACCCACCTTCAAGAGATAAGATACCCAACTTCAAGAGATAAAATTTTACAAATAAACTCACTTGTGGGGACTCGAATCTAAAACCAAAATTGACTAAAATTAGATATTCATAAAAGAAAGAAACATATCGTGAAAGTCTCGAAAACTTCATCCTTTATTGTTAAACTAAAAAAAGTACTATTTAGACCTTCACATTTTTCAATGTGACTGTGTAAATATTTTCTTTTTTATTAAAAAATTATTAATTTATTAGAAAATTTGAGTTTATATCCTCTTGATTCATAAGTATACTTTGATATCCTTAAACTATTTTTCTGGTTGACCCCAATTTGTTTGCAAACATCAACTTACACTAAAAAAACATAAACTCTCCACTATTTCCCTTATTTGTCATACATAAAGCATTTTTTTTATTATAAGTAAAATTGCCAGTTAAAATTAAAACATTAAACATATAATAATAAAAATAAATAAATAAAGAGGAAGAGAGGATTTAAACTCTTAACCTCATGATCATGAAAATACACCTAGTGAGCTTTTGTTATATAAAATAGCGACCTATATTCTACTCTACTTGCAATTTCAATGCAAAAATATAAAAATACTTATTAGGGTCATATCACTGTTCAATCTTCCACCCTACCAATATAATGAAACAAATCCTATATATTTAAGATCCAACAATTATCTCTTGTCAAAGATTTCCACAATATAATGAAGCAATTAATGTTTGAAATAATAAGATATTAAGGGGGAATGATTTGTAGTTAAATAGTGCAATTAGCATACATCCCAGAAAACCAAAGTTATCTGACACAATTTAGCTTGTTACACTACAAACATGATAAATAGAAACTAGCAAACATAGAATATACAATAATTTATTTCAATACAATAGATAGAGAAGTAGAATTTGAAAGCAATATTGACAAAGAGGATGAAACTCAGAGAACTTTCAAAAGTTGCACCTCAAATATCAATGGCTCATTCCGATGCGATAAAAGACTACGTCGAGGACCAAACTGCAATTAACGAACTTAATTTAACGATTAACATTGTCTTGTTTAACAAATACGACAAGAAAAAGTTATTAGGATGGGTAATCAATCATCAATCAATAATGTTAATGCTAATGCTAATAGAAGAATGATTGATGAAAAAACTTTGTTTTACCTCTTCAGGAATTGGGTTCAAACTCTCATTTATGTAACCCAGAGATGGAGGAATAAGTGCTCTTCTTTTTCCTGATAACAAAAAATAGTAATAAATGAAATTGGTAAAGATAACAAAATAGGGAGTAAGAGAATTCTAAGTTAAAGGAAAACTGACACTCCATGAAAGGGTGAACTTTGTTATTCACAACAGAAACTGAGAAATCTTGAGTGGTGAGCTGAAGTACATTTGATTATATCATTCAACACTCTCCCACATCCTCACTTGTGAGCTTGAAAATTTATAGAAAGACCTAATGAGTAAAAAATCAATATTAATTAGGGAAACGACTTGTCCCCAAAGAATAGCGCAGTGGTTGAAGGCTTGGACTTTGAAAGTGCGCTCTCTTTAAGGTTGCAAGTTTAAGACTCACCTATGGCATTAATTCGTAGACACCTCCCATGTCTTCATTCCGTCGATTTCTCTCGGTGCCTGGTCTAGAGACTGGCGAGGTTGGAGCGAAGTTCCGATTTCTCGGTTTCTAAAAAAATAAAAATTAGGGAAATAATTTCACTGGATTTGAACACATGACTCCCTGCTCTAAGCTGATAGGTTAGGGTAAATTTAATTATACCAACCAACACGATCATCTACCACAACTGTTATGTTTCTTGTTTCCTATTTTTGCTGTCACTCGTGAAACAATAAACGAAGCAATATAAAAGGGAGAGATAAATGATAGGAATCTAAAATACAGGGCCAATGCAATGAAGTTAAGAGGTTTGTGAATAATAGGACATAATAAAGAATGCAAGCAGAACAGCTTGAGAGGCAATGGTTAAATGAGATGAAGAACAAATAAAGTAACGACCAGAAGTCAAAAAATCCCAAAGGGATTTAAAAAGTAATGTTATGTCATTTAATAAACGAATTGTGAAGAGCAAAACTTGAAGATTGAATATCCATACAATACCTCCAACTCTCATGCCAACAAGCACCTCCTTCAAGCCCTCTATTATCTGTAAGAAGTAAAATATCAGTGATAAAGACCAAAAAAACATGACTTCGTTTGTGACAAGTCGGCATGTGTGTCAGAGGAGTAGATGCGTGGAGCCTCATTAAATTCTATACTTCTTTATGCGCCTCTGTTTCTAAATTTTTTTGTAATTATTCTGTAGGTGTTATTTTGCTCGATTGAAGTCCCTTTCTATAAGGTCTCTCCACTTTTTGTGGGCTCTCCTTTTAGGTATGTCCCTTTATTTTGTATGTTTGAAAAACTACGATATAGCCGAGGTACTTGGAAGTTGGACCCCCCCCTAATTTTGACATCACTCAAGTCCTAGAATTTGCTTGCCTCTACCATTACCATTACCCATTACATTTATTTATAACCGACTACCCTAACAATTTTCCTACTAATTACTAATATACCCCTAATATAAATCCTATCAAAATGATGTACATATCTAATTATTGTCTGACACAAAACTCAGAAAGCAGAATAGGCAATCTAAGAATATGTTGTTACAAAACACATTCAGTTATTGCTTTTGATACTATTAAGTTCAAGGTAATTAAATCCAAACTTTCCATTCCCAGGCTACACAAATTTTAACTTCTTAAGCCCATAATCAAAATTCCCCATCAACGATTGTCACCTATTATTGCAAATGTGAGTAATCTATATTAATGGAACCTCAAGAATTTCCAAACAATCAAAATGGACAGCAAGCATGCCTGCTTATGGCCAATCTCAATGGACAACTGCACACCAGCAAATATGACAACCATTGTATCCGCTCGCCCCTATAATTTTCTCGAAGTACTTATATGAAAGACGAGATTACCTGGTTTCCTTTCAAAGGCAGGATTACTGGTGAACTTTCTCCACTGAATTGGTCAACTGTGCTGTGAATATGACAACAGAGGCAGTGTGAAAGATTATAAGGAAATTACTTGCCCTAAAGCCTTAACAAATTTGCATAGTTGGTATCAAAATACCAGAGAAATACATTACCTATGAACAAAATATCCATTTGAACGCCTGCAGACATAATTGAACTCCACCAAGTCTCCTTCACGTGCCTCTGCTCCACCTCCCTCAAAAACTTCTATTTATTGAAACGAAAAGGGTTACAACGACACAGAAATTATTTCACAGACTCCATTTGTTATTATATTGAAAAATTGTATATAACTCATTAAACATATAATAATGTGGTTTTCATCACAATCAGTATGAAGGAACTTGAGCTATCACAAATTTCGAACGTAATAAAACTGGCATGCTGCATCACCATTTACAACCAGATAAGAGTTAATATGTAAACATGAACAAGCAGCCTTCTTCCCAAAACATCACAACTGAAAAAAGGACCTGTTTGATAATGCTTATAAACTTTCTTTTTTTTTAGTAATCTACTTGAGAATTCAAAGGCGGGTTTAAAAAGGAAAAAACCAAATAAAGATATAAAATAAGTTTAACTTTTTGGAAGAAAGAAATGTTAACAGATGGGGCTTAAGAAATTCTACCTTGAATCCTAACTCCACTGTCCAGCTTTAGCGTCCTGAATGCTTCAAAATTTAAACAACAGTTGCAAATGAGAGCCACTTTTGGATGTGAGGTTAAGAAAATAATATAAACATTTCAAGAAAAATTACAAATGAAATACGTACCGAACTATTTCAGGTTCTTGCGTCTCCATCATTGGTGCACCGAAACTAGGATATGCATACAAGATGGGAGACAAACCAATGAACTGCGAGAACAGCCTTCTAGAATATCTTTTGATTGAAAACGATGTATTTCTAACGTCCAAGTGATTGGCCATAGGATCCTTGGATATGGATACTTCATCACTCATGCAAATGCTTTTGTGGAAACTACAAGAGCTGTCAAGAAGTGAATACTGCTAGTTGTTTTATTTTGTAATTAATAATATCATAGGATCCTGTTTCTAAGAACATTTCACTAAAACTATAACCAATTCCAAAATACTTCCTATTGAACTCGCTAACTAAATTCACCACTATTAATATCCCTTACAACAGTCCCACTATTTTCACACTAATACTTCATTGATAAATAAAGCGTTTTTGAAAAGCTAAAAGCCTATAAGAGACAATAAATTAGCAAAAAAAAAGAACAAAATATCCCTAATCCATATGATTCGTTTCTTGTCCTTCAACATTTGAAAGATAGAAAATGTAGCTGTCTTGTGAAATGGCAACCAGATATCACATTCAATTCCTTTAATTCACCATGAAAATGGAAAGAATGCAACCTATTGGTGAGCTAAAAGCCAAGAACTCAGCAAAAAAAACACTCAGAATCAACACACCTTAATAGTAATACAACAATTTAGATGCCATCTATAAGTTACAATATTGCAATAATTCCCAGCAGCAAAAGCTAAAAGAGTATAAAATCACCCCTAAACCCAAAGCCTAATTATAAAATATTAATTAGACGGGAAATGACTTCAAACATCTCTTCCCTTAGTACCATGTTGAACTACCATCAAAATCCATAAGTTTTAAGTTTGATAAATTTGATATTATATTCATATTCTTCATACCTTGAAATAAAATCTCAGTAATCAAAGAATCCCTTTCCATATGCAGTCTGAAGAATGCAAAAATGGAAGATCCGGGAAGGGGATTCTCAACCCCCAACCGGATCATTGTAGTTGAATCTTTTTTTTTTTTTTTTTATTATCCGAACCAACTTGAGCTCACATTGACTATTATCCGACCCTACAACATTTGTGAAAGTCGTTATAAACTAGTTCCTAATTAGGTGATTATTATGGATTGAATTCATACCTCTTAGTTAGTTACGACTCTTCATGACCAATAAGCCACTCTTTTTTTCTTTTTTTATAAGTCCGAGCCAACTTGGGTGTACATCGAATATTGTCACAAGAGACACAGTTTTACCCTACAACATTTGAATGTTAAGAAAGGTCGTAAGAAACTAATTCTCGAGTAGGTGACCACCATGAATTGAATCCAACCCTTCTTAGTAACTTAAGGATCTTCGCCACACTATGATGGTTAGTTCAATTCATTCTTAAACCTGGCCACAACTAAAAATTACGTGTTTATGCCAACAGAGAAGTGTATCATGTTTAGATCAATGAATGGTACAAACAGAAAAGGTAATCGTAACAATGTGTAGAGAATCACAAAATTCAACAGAGTTTCGTGTGCGAATAAATAGGAGGACAGAAAATTCACCCATGAAATTTGACGGCGCAAGGAGATCGAAACAAGCTCCAGAACGAGAGAACTTCCATGGTCGGCTAACAGATTGTGAAGAGATGATGATGATATAAATGGATAAGTAATAAAGACGCAGTGGATGAGAAACAAACGAACCGGATTCTATAGTCTCCCTGTTTGGTTTATAGCTAAATTAGGGGCGATAATAAAAATTGAAAAACCAACCAAACCGAATAGAATCAAAACTACTTATTGAATTGGCTCGATTTTTTTTTTTTTTTTTTTTTTGAAACAAGGTTAAGTATTAGAGATATCGAATGAGTAATGTCATAGGTGAATATTGAATTTGAGATTTTAAAAGCGGCATACTCTCAAAGCCAAGTCTTTAACTACTACGCCACCCCTTGAGAACAATTGGCTTGTATTTTTCCATATATTAGACATATTGATTTTTATTTAGAGAAAATTAAAAGTTATTCGATCGATTCGGTTTCTGTTGGTAAAAAAAAAAAAAAACATTTAAATATGGGTTGGAAGTAAAATAATAAGAAGACGAATCGAAGAAAATCGATTCAATAATTTTGTTTTTTGGACATTGGATCGATTTTTCTTTTTGTCTAATCAATCGGACTAGTTCTCGATTTTTCCTGAAAATCGAGTAAATTCTAACTAATGATTTTATCTTTCATTAGATGTTGGTTTTGTTTTTTCTTTTTTTTTATTTTTTTGTTAAACTGATTGAAATGGTTCTCTCAATTTGAGTTATAAACCGAAGAAAATTGGATCAATATCATCTCTAGACTAAAATCTTTTTGAACTTTAATAAATGCATTAAAAAGACCTTTATTCTTAAATTGGAAAGAAAATTATTGTTTTTTGTTTAAAAAATATCTCTCAATTCAAATCTCTTGAACCCTTTAATTTTTTTATGATTTGGTATTTAAGCATACTTTATATATTCAAAATGAAGCTTTGTTTTTTTGGGAAAAAAAATCAACAATATCTAGGTATGAGATTTAATTTTATGATACAATATCTTAAAGAAATTATATATTTTGATTTCATAAAATTGAGATAAATTGTAGGATATATATTTTGAAGAAAAAAAAAAAAAAACTTTTTGTGCAAAAATTAAAACGAAACCGCCAAATGACACAAAATATCGTCAAAACTTTTGATAAAAGTTTATTTTATTTTATGTTATTTATTTATGTTGTATATTTATTTGTTTTTATAAAAGGATGTTACGCAGGCATTGCATTAGAGATAATTGAGTTACAACCTAGAGAGAGACCCAATTGAACTCTGCCCCCTTCAATCAACGGCGTCCTCGTCTCCAGAATTGCCAATCAAGAACAAGCTTTCCACAGATCCAATCCACCGGAACCCTAATTATCTCCGATCCCGACTCCCCAATTTCATCCTCACAATCCACTGAAACCATTCGCTTTTCTTCTTCTTCTTCTTCTTCTCGTTGTTATGGGAAAGAGACGCGAGCGTCGCCGGGCAGCTCTCAGTAGCGCCGGTCGCCGTGTCAAGCTCGATCTTTTCGCCGAGCCCTCCGGTAGGTTTTATTTTTTGGGTTCTCCCCTTTTATGCTATAGTATATTGTGTTTAATGTTACGGTTTTGTGTAATTGCCCATGTTGATTTGCATTTGTTTTGTGGTTGGTTCTCTCTGTTTGTGGGGTTGTGTTATTTGTTTCTATTGAATGTTTTTTGTAATTTTTTCATCTGGTTGTAAGCTGACTATTTAGGGCTTCTATTTGTTTGGAATTAATGCTCCTTTTGAGTTTCTTAGGGCTTGGGGCTTGTTTGATTGTTATGTGAAAACGTGTTTGGGTATCTGATTTTCTTAAAGGGTTTCTGGTCTCTCGTGAGTTTGTGAGGTGGTTCTTTTTATGTGTTTCATGTGTTTGTGTTGTTTTTCTTTCATTTTTTTTTTCTCAATGAAAAAGGTTGGGTTTCCTTAAAAAAAAAGTGTGTGATGTTTTGTACATTTTCTTTTGTTTCTAATTTTGTTTAGTCCACGGTCATAGTTCTATCCATGGTGGCTAACTACCTAGAAAATCCTTGACAAGACAACCAAATGTTTAGTTTCTATTGGCATTCATTGATTCAATCTTAAAAGGAAAAGTGAAAAGTCTTCAATTTTAGTTCTCTTTGCATTGTTTGTTTCCTTAGTATGTGATCTTGGGTACTATTGATTGAGTCATTTACACACCACCTGCTAGTGATTTAGACTTTAGAGTTAGGATTTTGGTGATCATTAATGATATATGATTTTATTTTAATGGCGGGAACGTTATTTATTGTCTAGGAGATTTAGATAGCTCTGACGCACACGAAGAAGTTGGAGATGATATAGATTCAAATTCAAAACAGACGACCAAGTTACCTAAATCAGCATCCTCTTCAGGTGGGTTCTATCAGTGTTCTTCAAAAGGACTATGTAAAGGGGATATGAGTGCTTCACATTATAATGGTGGATATTTCAAACTTTATGTACAAGACTTTGTATTATTTGCCCCGAGAATTTGTTTTCAGTCTATAGGTTGACTGTGGTCTTTGGGACACCAAATATCAGATCAGGTCGGGGCCCCTGCCACAATGAACATGTGAATGACTCTCAATCATTATGCCCTTTTTGGTGTCATCAAAGCATTTTGGAGATTTCGACAGGGAAATTTTGTCATCGGTTCGTATGTCTCTGTCTTTCATTTTTGCTTTATGCGTCACTGACGTTTGTCCTTGAATGTGTAACAGGTGGATGTGATGAAAAATCTTCAATGTTCATGTTGAATTCCACTGTTTTAAATTTGAAAATTTCATGTTTCTAACGCCTGATGTTCATGAATTTTCCAGGGAATTCTTTGACGTGCCGCTAAGAGAAATGGTGTTGGATGGTATTTGATGGTATAGTGTTTTTATTTTCAGGTCACCAGGCACAAAATCCCTTGCTATTACTCGAGCAATACAGTGATGATGAAGTTGATGAAGACTTGAATAAAAATTCAGATTATGATGGACAAGATGCTTCGCTGTCTGACCACAATGATGAGGTTGTTTTTTCTTGCTTGAATTTCAGATCAGGATTAGGACTTAAATCACTTTGATTTGATATTCTTGATTTATTAATCTTAGACTTGGTTCTTGTGAGGGTGGATTTATTTTTTATTCAATTCCTCTCTCCCCATGAATGTACTAATTCTGCCTTAAATTTCACTGAAATGTCTGGTTGAAATTTCTGGTTCATGTTTTAAATGAAATTTTGTTGGGCATAAATACTTCTGCAAGTATTGAGACATTTATTGCTAGAAGGTTAAGGTGCTATTTGGAATGGTAATTGAAAATAAGTTTAGGAATATTAAAACGAAAGGTAAGTTAAACATATTTCCGATGGCATGAAAATGAGAATTTTGGTCTGTTCCCAATTTGAAGCAAAATTTTGAATGCACTCATAAGGCATTTCATATGTTTTACTAGGAGAGTCTCACTTTCTTTTTTGCTTGACTTGCCCAGTTGCCTTTTTCCTCGACCATTAATGATTTTTGTTTATGTTAACAAAGTTCACTTCTATTCTTAATAATATTATGCTTCACTGATATTCTTGATTTCAGGTTGCTGCGGTTCCTGCTGACGGATCTGAGAAAATGGATGCAAACATCAGTGAAGACCTGATTGCTCACAAGGCTGTCCAAGAGGAATCAGAGCGAGGCTCTGTTGAGTTTTCTGAGAACCTAGAGAGCAATTATGATGCAAAAAATGACACTAATAACTTGGGATATTTAAGCAAGGAAACTGACTTGGTTCAAACATCAGTACCAGCCACATCTCATGTACAAGTCCCTGGGGATGTCATTTCAGGATGGAGGATTGTTATGCATGAAGAGAGCCATAATTATTATTACTGGAATGTTGAAACTGGAGAAACTTCATGGGAAGTACCTGATGTTGTTTTGGCTCAGGCTCAGCCTACTCAATCGACCACTGATGTTATAACTTCTCCTACTCAATTTCCAGAGAACATTACAGTTTTTAAACAAGAATCTGGCTTAACTAATGGTCGGAAGTTAGATGCTTTTTCAGCTGAAAGCACAGGTGAGCAGTCTGTTAATCTCAATGCTTTAAAATTGTTTAAATATAGGCCTAAAGTGAATGATCAAATTGAAGGTTACAAGAATGGTGCTCCAGTATGTGCAAGTCAGGGTTCTGATGTTGACCAAAGCTATGCTGCCTTCAGTACTTGTTCAAATGATGTGAATATAACAAAAGCTGGTTCTGAGATCTATGTTGATTACACACTGACTAATGAAGAACTGAAATCTAGGCTTGAAGTTCCTTCACATCTTCTGAATTGGAGTGCAAGCTTGTTAGAGAGATTGAAATCATTACAAAGGTAAGGCTTGACCTTTTCACCTCAATTGGATATTAGCTATCTGCAACGTTCATTGAGCATGTGTTCTTGTTTAAATGACGTTGAGCGCCTTCACTTAGGCAATCACCTTTCTATCTGACTTGTATAAGCTTTGGGCAAACAATCACTGGGATTTCTTTTAGTACACATACATACGATTGAAATTTCTTTTTCCTATATTCTTATTGGATAGTAATGGAGGAAATTACATTAATTAATAAAATAAAATCACATTCATTCTAATCTATTATCAAGTAAAATTACGAAACAAGGAGATAGGCCAAAAAGAGGAACCCGATGCAAAACTAAACCTTCAAACTTCTGCTGTGGTGCAAGTGTAACTGGTTTTAATAATCTTGTGCTTCTGCGTTTCTTCTTGCTTCTTGTAATATTGTTTTATGTGAAGTATAACCTACATTACTCCAAATAACTTCTGGTTGACTTGGAAATATATATTTTTTTTGTGAGGAAATCCAATGTTAACAACCGTTGAAACTTTTTAATGTCTTTTCTAATGTTATCTCTCTGAATCATTGGGTTTTCTTCCCAAAAAGTTCAGTATCCTATTTGTGATCGTGAACAAATTATTTTTCAAATTATAGTTGTGGTAGGATTTTTTTGGTGTTATGTATGTATCTATATTACTCGTTTTCTTAGCATTCTTGACTTCCATTTACATTATTAATTATTAGATGTAGAAATATTTGGATGGAACATGGAACATTGCCTTGAACATAATATTCTGAGTTTGAGGTGTAAGATAAGTATTACTAGCATTTCAAGTGTAAAGATTTGAACATGCCCCTTTCGTGTTAGCATTTAGAAATGGACTTCTGGTTTTACATCACATTCTTGTGCAAATGGCCGAAATATTTTCAGATCTGGAGATCATGAATGGACATCGAAGTATATATTGGAAACTCAGATTAGACATTCAGACTT
Source organism: Sechiopsis laciniata (assembly GCA_037833695.1). Taxonomy (NCBI): domain Eukaryota; kingdom Viridiplantae; phylum Streptophyta; class Magnoliopsida; order Cucurbitales; family Cucurbitaceae; genus Sechiopsis; species Sechiopsis laciniata. The sequence continues at coordinate 5,328,006 of JBBMKA010000001.1, forward strand.
GAAATCTCTGATGCCGTATAAAACATCTTTGCTGCCATTCTGGGAACACTCGGCAAGGAAGCTTAAACAGATTGAAGATGACATTACCAAAGAAATTTATCAAACTGCTGTCCAATTGGATGAAGCCAAGGCTACTGGAAGTCCAAACGTTGTAAGAGAGGAGAAATTCCAGGAGAGGTCGAATGTTGAGTCTGAAGTTAATAGAGTGGCTAATAGTGATTCTGCTTTGGAGCATTCTCATTTGCCTACTGATTCTGCTTCTCTGACCCTCCAAGGAGATCTAAGCCAAGTAACTATCATTGCAAATGAAGAAAATATTTCATCGTCTGTGATTGAGCATGAAAATGAAGTTGCAATGGACGAAATGGCTTCCAAGAGTGTACATTCTGTGGAAGATGTTGACATGGACGTGGATATGGAAGTTGAAGATGCGAGCTCTGCAGGTAACTTGATGGTGGTTGGTACATCGGATATGTCTGTTGCTAAGTCGTTTCCTTCCTTGGAGCAACCACTTCAGCCAGATCCACAATCCCAGCCAAATCTTTCTTCTGGATATGCATCTATGGTGCCAGAGGATAGCTCTGTCGGGCCGCCTCCACCCCCACCAGATGATGAATGGATTCCCCCACCACCACCTGATAATGAAGATGTTCCTCCACCCCCACCTGATGAGCCAGCTGAGCCATTTTATCCTATGCATCCATCTTATACCCAACTTGCGCAACCACTTTGTTACACCGAACCATATCAAATGCCTTATCCTGATTCTAGTATTCACTATTATGCACACCCGGTCCCTGAAGTTGTCCCTAGTGCAAACTTTTATGGACATCCTGAAGCATGCAACGTTGTTTTGGCTCAAACACCATTTTATTATGAAGCAGTTCCCAATTCACATACTGCTTCTGCTCCTTTAGTTGTAAATGGTGTTGTGCCTGAAGGCTATGGTATTCTTCAAGATGCAACAACCTCTCTTCCCGTTTTTAGTACTGCAGAGTCTTCTCAGTTGCATGCTGATTCCTCATCTGTGAGACTTGATCCTTCTTCCTCTATTCAATATGTATCTTCTGACTTTGCAAATAAGAATACCGTGTCTGCCACTGATGAAATTGACAAGGGACGAGGAGAGACCACAACAGCCTCCCTCCGAGCATCTACTTCGGGCTCCCCAACTATTGATGTTCTGCCTACAAGTAATGCTGTTACTGATTCTTCGGCTGTTGCTAATACATCTGCAATTTCCAAGGTTCAACCAAAAGGTACAGCAAATTCAACTTATTAATCATGATATTTTTGTAAGGAGCCAACTGTGAATGAAATATTTATGTAGCTTCCTGAAAAGGGGTTGTGATTAGGGGAGGAAAACATACTGTGTGTATTAGCCTAGGATTTGGCAGGTACCGTTTGTTAATTTTGTATGGTAAACCATCAACTATGCTGTGAGCTTGAACCTCTTAGTGTAGTGCAGTTTAAACTCTTCTATTCAGACTGTCGTGCTATACTTTTAGCTCTTTACTTTAAATGTGACTCAATACAGTGCTGCACAACTCAAATGTTCTTTTTTTATTATCTTTTTTTTTTTATGCAGCTCTGCGCAGTAAAAAGCGGACGGTTGCAGTTGCTCCCTCCTTGAGATCGAATAAAAAAGTTTCAAGTTTGTTGGACAAGGTATGTTGTCTTTCGGTTTCATAGATACATTACCTGATGCTTCTCTGGTCTTTCTGTATTCTGCCATATATTTTTTTGATGCCTGATGCCTGATGCCTGATGGTTCTTTTTCATTTTATGCCTTTTGATTGATCAGTGGAAAGCAGCGAAGGAAGAACTTGAAGATGAGGAAGAACCAGAAAATGCTTATGAGGTTCTAGAGAAGAAACGAGAAAGGGAAATAAAGGTAGAGTACAGTTGATTATATTTTATAATTAAATTTTGAAGAGCGCTACAGTCCATTGCCTTTGAGCTGTGTGGGTTCTTACCAATGCTTTTGATGCAGGAATGGCATGCACATCAGATTTCCAGTGGGGATGCGAAAGAAAACGCAAACTTCCAGCCTCTTGGGGGTGATTGGTATGAACCTCTAATTTCAAAAAATTTCCTCTGTCCATTATTTAAAAAAAAAAAAATCCTTTGTCCAAACATCATTTGTCTTTTAAACGGTACTATTCTCACCATTCCTTGTGCACCATCAAGTGTACATGCTCACCCACGGTGAAAATTTGATTTTTGAAAATTTTGCTGATTCTCGTAGTTGTTAAAAACTACTTTTAGGGCCCGTTTGTTAACCACCAAAAGTTTTTTTGTTTTTGAAATTTATGCTGGGTTTCTCAGCATTTCTCTCCATCTTAGATTTCATTTTTCCTCCCAATTTCTAAAATGAAAACAAAGTTTTGAAAACTAATTTTCAAAACATGGCATGATTTTTTAATCATTGGTAAAAAGTAATTAAACAAGCATGGAAACTCATAGGTAGAAGTAGTATAAGCTTAATTTTCGAAAACTAAAATTCAAATGACTAACAAATGGAGCTTTGTTTTAGAAAAACGCAAATAACTCAACAAAAAAACACACATCTCACAAGTGGAAGATTTATAAAAAGAAAGAATAACAAAATCAATTAGTTATTCAACAAAGTTAAACTCCTTAGAATTCTTGGCTTTTTTGGACTTTGGTTTTAAGAATTCAAGGATTTTTTTGGACTTCGGTTTTAAATTCCTCTGCTTACTACTTTTGAAGGCGCGAGCGGATAAAGCGAAGGAGAGCTCAATCATCATCAATTGAAGTTACTCAATCCCCTGCTGAAGCATCCACAGATGGAAATCAGCAGCAGAAGCAGCCTGACCTGGCAGAAATCTCTAAAGATCTCCCCTTAGGTTGGCAGGTAATTTTCATTATACACAAAAGATAAACTTAAATTACAAGTTAGAATTGAACATCGAGTTCCTCGTGATGAATTCTTTCTAAACCATAAGCAAATCTCATTACCTTTGATTCAATCATCTGAATCAATCATTCATCAACCAGTTTTCTTCATTCTTCAGGCATATTGGGACGAATCATCAAAGCAGGTGTATTATGGTAATGTTAACACCTCGGAAACGTCGTGGACAAAACCGAGCAAGTGAACCGATGTTTATCTTTTAGTTTAGTAGGGTTTTTTTCACCAGTATGCTAACTTGTTCTTAGAGTTACTATTGAGAAAGAGGAACATGATAAAGTCTACAATTTTGCTGATTGATCAATCAAATTGTCATTTACCCCTCAGCCTTCAGTTACATTCTTTTTGTTTCCAAATTTCAGTGATTTCTCTAGCCAATTTTTTGTTCCTCTAATATAAATTTAGTTTATCCACACAACCAAATACTACTTATTTTAAGAGCAATTGGGATGAGTTTATAATCGTGTTTTTAGTTCTCATCAAGTGGTTGTTTGGGGCGTGGAGTAAGAGTTCGTAAGTTCAAGGAAGTTGGTAAGTTTGGGGAAGTTGCAACTTTTCAAAATTTTATTGTTAAGAATTTGTTCCAAGAATTTTATGATTGATTTTTTAAATTAATTTTTGTGTATTTTGTACATTTCTTTTAAAAAGGAATTGTGCCAAAAGCCCCAATCACCGTCAAACTCAAAAAAGAAAGAAAAAAAAAGTACCAAAATGCTCCTCTTGATTGGTCATGGGCAACTTGATTAATATATGTATGTATTTTTTTTCTTCTTAACTACGTTAGATTCTTACGAAGCAATCAACTAAGTTCAAACCTCTCTTCAAAGAATTTTTTTGTTAAAAGATTTTTTGTAGGTTGTTCTTACAAGTGCTATTTCAGTACGTTCATAGTTTTATTTATCCTGATGTGATCATGAATTTGTATCAAGGTTCAACTTTTATCTTTTGTTCTTTTTGCTTCAAACTTTTTTGATCGATAAAAAGCCTAAATAATTGGTACCTAGGAGAAGACTGATTGAAGACATCATACTTACTCTATGTTTCACAATCTCCTATGTGTTGTACTTTGTGTTTTTGCAATTGCTTATGTTATCTCAAGTATCCATGTTAGAGCTATAAAACTTCAATTAATAAATCATATATTTGTTGTTTATTGTGTCTTGTTGGAAGATTAGCAAAAATTAAGTTGATGATTATGTTGAATCTAAAAAGTTCTATTTAATCACACCTATAGATTTTATGAGAATTATTTCCTACAAAGAAGGTGATTGAGCATAACATTGCTTTTCAAGGTTAATTTAGAGCAAATAATAATTTAAAGTAAATGACAAAACGAAAGAGAAGTTTGGTTTAGATTAAACAACATAGATGAATTTAATCGTCTTGACTAATCCTTAGAAGTCGTAGCCTAGCTCAAGGAGTATGAAATGTTCTTGCGTCCCACTCTTATCGGATGGTCTAAAATTACATTTTTGTCGACTTTACCTAGTACATTTGATTTGAAATTACATTTTTGTACTCACGATTGATATTGAAAAATAAAACTCAGACATGAACCCAAATTTTTTTTTTGTTGAGTTTAACATCTTTGGAGAGATCTAACTTGAGACTTGTTGGTCGACGATTTATATCAATTATCTTTATGCTAAACTTATTTTTGGAAAAGAAGTCATTTGACGAAAACTTGACAAATACAGATTAGAGATTCAAATATTATGAATGACTCACAAAAAATTTCAATTGTTTCAATTTAGAATAATATGTGTATATATAAATAGTGCAATGGTCTTCTTTTGAATGACTCACAAAGACGATTCATGCTCTGCTTTACACTCGTCTCAACCATAAGTTTTTCATGGAAACGAAGCTATGGGTTGAGAAATGAAGCAATAAAAAGGGGTTATTGTGCTGAGATTATTAAGAACGACTCAAATGGGGGAAACACCAAGATTGCCATCCCATGTGGTGAATAGAGATGGGGTTGGAATACTTTTTTTATTTGCTTCTCTTGGGGAAGAAGTCTCTGGCCCAGATTAAAAGTGAAAAACAGAGTATGATTAATGAATCATTCAATGTATCATCTTTGAAGCCACCCACTAGTTCATTGAATGCCTCATCGTCATCATATAGCCAGATATTGCAACACGGAGGCCCACAAAGGAAAGGCAAGGCAAGGCATTAACGCAACATGATTTGGAAGGTTGTAAATCAGGGGAAATTTATGAATCAGCCATCCACCAGATCTTTTTACAGGCCAAAGCTCATTCAACCTCTGAAAGGCATCAAGCCTTTAGAAGACGTGCCCACTGCGGAAGGAATTATCAATGGCATTTGATTGAGTTAGAGCTGCATGCATATCTAAAGGTTTACTGTATTCTTAGACCACTCTCGGCTGACAGAGCTTGTTTAACAAGCCAGAACAGAGACCTAGCACAACCCACTATCCGGTTTGTAGAATGGTCCCATATCGGATGTAAAAAGTGGAGCCCTACCAATCAGACGAATGAGCTTAAAATTCCTTCCTTGGAGGATCTTGTGGAACGAGGAATCATTATCTATCATTGGAGGATCTTGTGGGGGATATATGGAGACTGCTTTAAAATCACTTTTATTTAAGGATTTATCGGAGGTTAGTATTAAGGTGAGAGACAACTCAAACAAGAACATAAACGGATCCATTCAAAGCGCTTACCGGAACGACAGAGATCGGAGAAACTAAGAAAAAGCAAATTTCGAACACGTTTTGATTTGGTTCCTTTACGCCATGATATGGAAATTGGAGTGGGCAGTTCTTGGACACATGTTCAATTTTGATTGGCATGTAGAAGAAAGTCCACATGAGCTATAAGAAGGTGCTCGTGCTGAATATTTTTAGGTTAAAACATCATTTTCTACCCCCACATTTTCTTTCCTTTGAAATCGTCTAAATTTAGTTTTTTATATATATATATATATTTTATGAATTTCTATTTTTCCATAACATTTAGAGAAATAATATTTTAATTTGAAAACTCATGACTTGATTATATAATAGATGCACTATAGTTAAGTTCATTATCATTTGATTTTTATGATAACAAGGAAATTACATAAATATGTTTTAAAAATATATAAAAGGAAAAAAAAAAAAAAAGTACCAACATGGATTTTTTAATTATTTTTGTTTACAAAATCATAAACGAAGAGTAGGAAACATTTTTCATGGTATAAATTAGTTTTAAACATTTGTACGAGATTAAAATAAAAAAAATGTGAGGGTAAAAAGGTTAAATAAATGGAGGCGGTGTGTGGAGTTCAGAAAGACATGGCAGGTCTGTTTCTTTGTTGAGCTCGTCGGGGGCTAAGTCGAATCGGAATCGAGTGGTCTACCGTGCATTCTCAACTACAGATCCAACCCAACAAGCCCGGATCTTCGATCAGGTATATATTTATACGCTGTTCTGTTTTTTTTTTTTTTTTTTTTTTTGTTCTCGATTAAACCTTATTCTTCTTTTTTGTGCTTGTTAATTTGTCTAATAACTGAAATTGATTAACTTGGTGGTTTCTGTTTCCCAATTATTTCATGTTTTCCCTTCAATTATACATTAAAAAAGATTGAGTCGGAAAAAGATTACGGAAATTGCAATCTACTCTAAGAAAACATTTACAAAAGAGAAGGTAACAGTAGAAAAAGTCTATTGTTTTTGGTAATGAAATAGGAGGCTCAATATCAATAGAACCATACAAAATTATATAAGTCTTTAAAGCAGATAAATTCAGAAGAAGTCTAGTGTTAGTGAGAAACACCACATCGAAATAAGTACAAATCGTGTTCTTACTACTATAAAGTTTTTTTATTACCCTACATTATAGGTACACCGTCTTTATAGATCCCTCCTGCCGATGCCGATTTCCTGGAAACTCGAAGATATCCTTCCTCCCCCACTCAACCCCGTACGAATTCCTGAGAATGATACAGGGTTAAGAGGGATCTATAAAGACGGTGTTTACCCTAGTAAAAAAACTTTATAGCATTAAGAACACGGTTTGTACTTATTTCGATGTGGTGTTTCTCACCAACACTAAACTTCTTCTGAATTTAAGAACCAACATAGAATGATTTACTACCTTCCCGTATGAGCCTTCATATAGCCCCTGCATACCATCATTATAAGTTAATAATACTATGTACTTTTTCATTTAAAAAAATTTATTTAAATGTATACTAACCCCTCTATAGTCTGAGAATTTGGACTCTGAAGATTCGTCAGGCGGTTCATCGATAGCAATTCCCACACAAGCTGGACCCTTAGTTAAGGCTCTTATCAGGTGTCTTTCGTCGTCGCTCGGTGGAAGGACCCTATAACCCTTGATCTTTAATTTTTGATTAATTAAAGATATTCTTTTATCCTTATAAACCTCCCTCGTAAGGATAGGCTTCTTCTTGGCATATTAAAAAACCTCTCTTTCAAAACCACCACATATAAATGCTTCGTACTAGGAAAAGTGACTGTCCGGGCTAGCTTGCGCGCACCTCGACTAATACCATCTGACCTTCCAAAAAGGTAAACTGTTTTGTGATTATTTGGTTATCAAACGCATTCTTGTTTTGTGATGATAGGTATAACTTTTCAACATGAAATTGGCTAATCTTCCTAAATACGTTGATTGACGTAAAGTATTTCCAAAACATGTGGATTGGTCAATTAAAGACCAAAGAGAGTTCATGACGTGCTGGATCAAGTCCGCACTTGGAGCCATGGAATGCCGCCATTTTCTCAAGACATGAGTATTGTTGGATCTCTCCAATGATCAGGTAGTTGATCACTTTTTCCGGTACGAAGCATTTATATGTGGCGGTTTTGAAAGGGAGGTTTTTGAATATGCCAAGAAGAAGTCTATCCTTACGATGGAGGTTTATAAGGATAAAGGAATATCCTTAATTAATCAACAATTAAAGATCAAGGGTTATAGGGTCCTTCCACCGAGCGACGACGAAAGACACCTGATAAGAGCCTTAACTAAAGGTGTGTGGAAATTGCTATCGATGAACCGCTCGCGAATCTTCAGAGTCCAAATTCTTAGACTATAGAAGGGTTAGTATACATTTAAATAAATTTTTTTAAATGAAAAAATACATAGTTTTATTAACTTATAATGATGGTATGCAAGGGCTATATGAAGGCCCATACAGGGAGGAAGTGAATCATTCGATGTTGGTTCTTAAATTCAGAAGAAGTCTAGTGTTGGTGAGAAACACCACATTGAAATAAGTACAAACCATGTTCTTACTACTATAAAGTTTTTTTATTACCCTACATTATAGGGTACACACCGTCTTTAAAGATCCCTCCTGCCAATGCCGATTCCCTGGAAACTCGAAGATATCCTTCCTCCCCCACTCAACCCCGTACGAATTCCTGAGAATGATGCAGGGTAAGAAGGATCTA
>JBBMKA010000001.1:5358995-5396769 GCA_037833695.1 Sechiopsis laciniata
AACGAGTAGTTAACCACTTCATACTACTATTAACCACTTCATTCTCTTCCACTCCACTCCACTCTTATGTCCAAAAACAAACACACCCTTAGGACAAAACCTTCTTCCGTAGCGGCGGCAACTGAACCACCACCGTGAATTCCGGCTTGTGGCCATCGGCGGCGACGACGGCTTTTTCCAATTCTGATTTTCTGATCACTTCGAGCATGGTGACGACATCTTTCATTTGGGGTCGATCATCGGCCTTGCAGTTGACGCAGATCAATCCAACGGCTAGAACTTGAAGCATTTCATTCTTTATGGGATCGGTTTTTTCTTTGAGGTTAGAATCGAAAATGTCAAATGGAGTTTGTTTTGTGGCTAATTGGCCTTGAACCCATTGCACCAAATTGCCTTCTCCTGGTAATGTTGGGTCCAATGGGTGCCGCCCTGTTAGAATTTCTAGAATTACGACTCCGAAGCTGTACACGTCACTCTTCTCTGTGGCTCGAATCATTGATCCTTGTTCTGTAATTATCAACAGAAAACTTAATTTTGAATTCAGAAGCATAACATGAGTTGAGTTAGTGCTATTTATATTTTTAAAGTTTTTTTTAGAGGCATGATGTATAAAATAATGTCTACCTATGTGGTTCAAATATGAGTCATAATCTTTTTTTTTTTAATTTTATTTTTTTTATCTTTTGAATTTAAAATCAAATAGATTGTGACTAATATTGAACTGGTTGGCATTATTTTATATATAATGTCCAGGTATGACGTAAATATTCCTCTTTTTTTTATTACATATTTTCTTATTGAATTAGTGTGATTATTGTTTTTTTAAATAAAAAAAAAATTGAATAAATATTTGATATTTAATTTACTTTCGAACTTTATATAAATGAACATACTAATTTAATTATTAATTTAAAAATATTGTTTTCATCCTTAAATTTTGAGATTTGTTTTATTATAGTCTATAAACTTAAGAAAGTCTAAATTTAATCCTCAAATTTTGTTATCGATTTCATTTTAGTTCATTCATCATTTTACTTTCAAAAAATTTAAATTTGGTTTTTTTATTAATCAAAATTGATTAAATAATTTTAAGTTAATTGAGTTTGAACATACCAGGGGCCATGTAGCCGAAAGAGCCAGCAAGCTGAGGACTCAACAATGGCTTCCCTAAATCTTCATCGTCGTTGTTTTTACTCACAACTCTGGCTAACCCAAAGTCTGCAAGGTACGGCTCAAAGTCATGGCCGAGCAGCACATTTAGGGTTTTGACATCGCCATGTGAGATTGGTGGAGCACAATCATGGTGGAGATATGCAAGAGCATGAGCCACTCCAAGAACAATTTCATATCTGATCTTCCATTCCGCTCTTTCTCCAGGTCCGTGAATTAGAGAGTTCAAATTTCCATTCGGAAGGTAATCGTAGAATAAAAGCTTTGAATTCTTGTTTGATCCCCAGCCCAGTAGTCTGATTATGTTCTTATGTCTAATTGATCCCAAAATTTGGATTTCTGCACAAAATGATTCTGTTTCTTCCGTAGATAACATTTTCTTTACTGCCATTGTTTCCTCTTTTGATGTTTGGACTCTGTATACCACACCCGAGCTTCCCATGCCGATTATGTTCGGCGCGGTTAAGTTTCGTAGAATGTTGTCGATTGCGAATTCGAGCTTTTGAAACATTGTTATGTCCCATTTTTCTTCTTCTGTGAGGAGATTGGAATTGGCCTTGTGGGTGCGGATTAGCATTAAGATTGCTAGAGAGAACAACACTGCACTTAAGCTTATCAAGAATGGAATGCCTATCTCTATTGTTTCTCTGCTTTTGTTGTTTCTGGATACCAGGTTGTTGTCGTTAGGAGTTACTAGCCCGTGTGTGACGTAGAGGCCTTTGTTTCCGTGGATTTCCTTAAGAGAGAGCTTTCGAAAGAACGGTGTGTCGGGCAATTTTCCCGAGAAGTTGTTGTTTGAGATGTTTAGTGACACAAGGTTTTCGAGCTCTGCAAGATATCTAAGGTTGCCAGAGAGGTTGTTGTGGGATAGGTCTAGAATTCCTAGCTTGGTTAGACTAGAGAATTCGTATGGGATTTCACCTGAAAATTGATTGCAACTTAGATTAAGAGCAATTTCAAGTGTATCAATTAGACCCAATTCCTTTGGAAGTTCCCCAGTGAAGAAATTACTGCCAATGTCTAAAAGTTGTAGATTCTTGCAGGACACAATTTCTTCTGGGATTCTCCCTGAAAGTTGGTTGTTTCTAAGAACTAGTTTTGTTAGTTCCATCAATTTTCCAATGTTGGGATTGATTTGGCCTTTAAGCATGTTGTTGGATACATCAAAAAGTAGTAGGCCCTTTGGTAGATAATTTGGAAGACTAGTGAGCCCATTCGAATGGAGGTTGAAGAACTGAAGATTCTCACATTTTGATAATGATGGAGGAATTCCTCCAACAAGAAGGTTTTCGCCTGCATCCAAAAAAATTAAGTTCTTAAGATTTCCTATCTCTGATGGAATGGTACCTCCAATCCTATTATCAGCTAGTCTTATCCTGACTAGGGTCGTAGCATTTCCTATTTCAGGTGGAATGATCCCAGAAAGCTTGTTCGACATCAGAATAAGTTTTGTGAGATTTTTTAACTCAAAAATCTCTTTCGGTATTGTACCAGACAAGTAATTATAAGAGAGATCAATAGACTCGAGACTAGAGCAGCCTGAGAAATTGCTAGGAATACTTCCTGTAAGTTGGTTCTGCCAGGCAAAAAATAATTTCAAGTTCTTCAGGTCGCCAATATCAGCCGGTATCTCGCCAGTGATATTGTTGTTGTCGATTTCCATGTGAATCAAAGACAAACAATTAGAGATTTCACTAGGTATTACACCAGAAAGTCGATTATTACTCAGTTGAATCTCTTGAAGATATGAAAGCCTTCCTAGACTTTTTGGTATGCTTCCAGTTATTTCATTCATTGAAATGTCCAAGACTACAAGTTGCTCGCAATTTCCAATTTCTTCTGGAATGTCACCTTTCAAGTTGTTATGCCATAGAAAAAGTCGTTGAAGATTTTGCAGTCTCCCGATTCCTTTCGGTATCGACCCATAAAGTGAATTGTTATATAGGAGAAGAAACTGCAACTCACTGCAATTTCCAATCTCTTCTGGGATTGGACCTGTAAGTGGTGTATTATATATTGCTATGCTCTGGATTTTTGTCAGCATCCCAATCGACCAAGGAAGACTGCCGGTGACTCCGATATCGGCTAAGCCTAACAAGGCTAAACTGCTGCAGTTTCCAATCTCCATTGGCAAGGGATCCTTGAGATTTAGATTCCCTCCAACTTTTAGATGATAAAGATTTTTCAACATTCCAATGCTCTTTGGAATGCCCCCATTGAAATTATTGTCATAGAGGCGGAGATATATAAGGTTTGTAAGATTTCCAATCTCCAAAGGTATGGTCCCTTCAAAAGCATTGGTATTAAGAGACAAGTCCTCCAACTTGCTCAGCCTGCAAATCTCTTTTGGGACATTCCCTGAGAGGTCATTGTTGCTAAGATCAAGAACACTCAACGCGCTATAATCTCCAAACTCTTTCGGAATCGGTCCAGTAATATTCGTCCCGGAGATTATAATGGTCCTCAAGAACTTGAAAGCCTGAAAATTTGTAGGCAATGTACCTTCCAAAGGCACTTGATCCAGGGATATCCCCACCACCTCTCCGCTCCCATCGCAGAAAACTCCAAACCATGAGCATGGCGTTTGGGTACCGGGATTCCACGAACTCAAAACGTTGGTAGGGCTTGTTAGATTACGTTTCCATTCGAGAAGAGCTCTACCATGTTCATTAATGGAGTAACAGGAAGAAAAGAGAAGGGTGTTTACAGATAAAACCAAAGCAATGGTTAAGAATTGAGGAGGAATAAAAAAAGAATTGCTTAGAATTGCAGCCATTAATGTTCTTATTGATCTGTGTTTTGAGATTGCAAATTGGACAAATCCATATTTTGTTTATAGATGGAGAAGAAGAAATAAATGAGATAGTTTTGAATTCATCTCTTTTGTTTCATTATTGTTTTTATTGATTTGGTACTTTGTTCTGGATACTGGAATATGGTTTTTTTTTTTTTTTTTTTTTTTTTTTTTTTTTTCTCTTTCCTCACAAAATAGTTTTCCTTTTTTCTCTTGCACTTTAGTCTCTTATTCCGTTATAAAAATTATTAACTGAAATGTAAGTTGTCAATAATTTATTCTTTTATTAGCCATATATATATATATATATATATACGTGCCAGGTGTAAATATCTATATTTCTAAACGATAAGGTGTTAATGCCTATAGAAAGTTATATGGAGACTTGTCAAATAATTTAATATTTTGTTCAAGGTTAAGAAAATATGTTTTTGTTGCTAACTAAAATTGTAGAATTAATATAAATTTGATATCTAATCACTTGATTGTTTTACATATATATTATCAGCTCAATCAAATTGATTATCTTTAGTTATGGATGTTTTTGGAAGTATTAAAATGTTTTATCCCATAAAAAATTAAAAATAGTAAAGAGTATGATGCACCTTTTAGGATACTCAAGAGTATTAAAAAAAATAGATAAAGAGTTGGTTAATCCAACAACTACAGTGAATTAACTTTTTTTAAAACAGTTAATTAGCTTTTGAGCCACCTATAAATGTCTTTAACAGTTGTAGAGTTTGGCTGGACTTCAAAAAAACAAATTTTTTGTTTTTTAAATAACTACTAACCTAAATTACTATTTTAGATATTACATTATAAGCGTGGTTTCAATGCCTTCTTGAATTTTATTTTTATTTTTGGTTGGGATTTAACTAGGGCTCGCCCACTTTGACAAGTAATTTATTATTATATGTAAATGAACATTGAAACTAAAAGTTAGCTCTTAATTTGAGGCATTAAAAACCCAAATCCTTAAATTAATAATGGTAACAATTTAAACACCGATATGTCATTAGTATATGTAGATCAAATTAAATATCGAAGGAGTTGGTGGCGTGTTGATTTTATTGTTTGATGGTAATTCAGTTCAAGATCATAGTCACTAGTTCGATCTTGAAAATTGAAGGGTTTGAGGTTCTCTCCCAATTTATATAGGGTTTGAGGCCCGTCTCCCCCAATTTATATTAAAAAAAAATTATACTATTCAAATTTGCAATAGTCCTATTTGAAATTTGAGCCGGCGAGAAGAAAGCAATGAACCTAAGCTCCTTTTTACTTTTTTTTATCGAACCTGTGACACTAATGTTGAATTGATTTACAACCAAACAATGAAACCATTGCGTCACTAACTCATTCGGTGAATGTTATTCGACTTCTTTGTAAGTTTATTAAGCACGGAGATCTAATTTGCCCCCTACGAGAAGTTGGAAACTAAATGTAAACATGATCTAGTATGTTCTTTTGGGTACTCCTCAAGGGATGGCACTGCAGTCAAACATTTGGACTTTGAAGGTATGTTTTATTCAAGATCTCAGGTTTGAGATTTTACAACATTATTTTGAGGAGCGAAACTCTATTTTTTTATTTCCAAAAAAAAAAAAATATGTTCTTTTGGGTGTGGTTAATAAGGGTTGGATTGTTCGAGATTAGCTTGACAGACGAGCTTTGGCAAGAGCTTGATTGGGGTACAAATGTTCGGCTAGTAAGCTATTAGAAAGTTTAAATGTTAGGGTAAGTCTCTTACACATGTTGAAGATACACTACAACCTATTATCAATTTTATTATTGGGATTTTCCTAAGACTTGTTTTCAAAACATTATTGTTGATATTCTACCATGCTTTGGGTTTTTTTTTTTTTTTTTTTTTTTTGTTTATAGACTATGTTTTGATGTTATTTCTTTACTCAAGTTGTGACATTGTGACATTAGCTTTTGTTACAGGTACTTATGTCCTCTGATATTGTGAACTTTATTATTTGGTGAGAGCTCCTCTCACATATTTACTGTATTGATTTGGGTTCCATTGGTTAAGGAAGTTATGGTTTTTTTCAAAAAAAAGAAAATTTGAGTTTTATCAAATGAAACTTGTGAAATTATATGAAACTTGCAAAACCACTTCATTCTTTTTTGATATGACATCATGGTCAAAATATCATATAGATTCCTATCTTATGTACTCATTGAATAGAGTGATTTAGTGGAAGAGAAGTTAAAAAACTTACAATAGTTTAATTAATGGTGACTATCTATATAGTAATTTATTTTTTTGACATTCAAATATTATAGGATTAAACTATAAATTTTGTGATGTGACAGTAATCAATGTGTGCTCAAGCTCAATCGAACAATTATTAATATAAAAAAAAATAATAATAAATGTGTGTATATATATATATATTGAAAGATGTGACAGAAAAAGTGGCATGGAAAGCTAAAAATAAACCAATGGTTGTGAATTTACCAAGCACCAAAAATTCAGGCCATCACTACCAATGTCAAAATTTGCATACATTTCTCCATGAAAACAAACCTTCCCTTCTCTCATTTTCCTTCAAACCAAAAACAAAAACCAACATTCCCAAAAAAAAAAAAAACCCTAATTCCAATTCCAATTTTTCTCATCTAATTTCATAATCAGAAATCCATGGATCACAAACTAGAACACAGAGCCCCAAGGCCAAACTACACAAACAATTTCGACAAACAAAGAGCATTCTCAGAATTCGATTTAGAGGATTTGAAGCGCAACCACCGCCATTTCGTCTCTCCGTCGTCGCAGTCGCCGTCGCAATCGCCGCCGCACAAGGCCTCCCCGGCGGCGGCGAAGAGGAACTGCCTATGCTCTCCGACCACTCACGTCGGCTCGTTCCGGTGCCGGCGCCACCGCCACTCTCCCGGCATGCTCCGCGGCGGATCCGTCGGCTCCAATCTCGCCGATTTGGGCCGTAAATCGGATCAGATCATGGAATCTTCTTCCTATTCGCCTTGAATCTCGTTTTCTCCGAGGGCTTGTTTGATTGTTTGTGTTCTTATTTTTTGAGAGTGTTTTTGTATTGGAAAATTGTGGGAATGAAAGAGGATTTTATGATTTCTATGGTGAATTTGTTTGATTCTCTGAAATCTTTTTGAGGGTTTGTAAACGAAGATCACGAATCCGTTTTTTTTTTTTTTTTTTTTTGCCGCTTGTTCTTATTTTCCTAGGTTTTTTATTACTTATCGAACCAAACCAAACCGACTTTAGGGATGAAATCGGTATTTTATAACGTTATTTGACATATTTGAAACAACCAATATAAAAACCGAACCACATAGTAATGGAAAATCAAGATATATTAGTAGTGAAATTTTATAAAAGAACCATTTTAGATGTGAAATTTAAATCAAAGACATTAAAAATATTACATTATTTATGGGAAATGGTGTTTTTTTGTTAGTAAAATAAAAATCTTTAAAATCAAATTGAAGATGAGACAAAAAAATTAAAAAAGAAATCAAATTCTCATTAAAATCAAAATTAAAAATTGAATCGAACCAATGAAAATCGATCCAATAATTTTATCATTTATTGGACATCAGTTCAAATCCAATTGTTAAAAAATTGAAGATATCAATTCGATTACCAGTTTGACACAAATAAAAGCTAAATTGAAATTCCTATGCTAGTCTAGTTTTTTAAATAATAATAATAATAAATTGTTCTAATTTTTGTCCTTTTATTTTGTGTATATATTTAAGAAAAATTGTATTGGAGGGACATTTCTCATAAAATAATTACAAATGTATCCAAATTCTTAAGTATTTACATCTCATTAAAATTAATATTATAAGAAAGTACATGACAATATTTAATTTATAGTCGTAAATATGACAAGGGTTGTTCAATCTTATTTTTCTCTCGAAAATTCAACTTATTATCGTAAATATGTAAAATAATAATAATAATAATGCATGATACTATGCTTCAACCTAATTTACTTATTTTATTAGTGAATATTACTTACAAATATATTAAAACCTATCTTATCATTTTTTTTTTTGAGTACTTATCTTATCAATTAATCATATATATTATTATTATTATTATTTTAAATTGGTTGAACGAGTCAAATTTGGTTGACCCAAGAACCGTTCAAACCCAATGAAAATTATAAAACTAAAACTTCAACTCAAAAAAAAAAAAAAAAAAAAACCAATCCTTAAGATTTGACAATTTGGACTAGGTAATCTGTGTTGCTTGGATTGTCGATTTTTTAGGCAGATTAACGCATTGCTATTGTTGGTTCATAAAGTGTGTTTACATAATTATTTTTAAAAAAAAAATTTTAAGGTAAAAGTGCACTTTGTTAAGGTTTTAGCTTCATACTTGATTGATTATTTTCAAGTCATCTTATTTTTCCAGCACAAAATTTCCAGATAAACTTAGCACAGCCTAAGCAAGTTCGGGTGGGGTTCGGGATGAGTAACTGTTCATAAAGTGGGAAGAAAGCACACTTTGTTTATATTCATTAGGAAAATACTCTAGTTCTCACAATATCTACGTATAAGGCATCATTTTCCTGCTATATGCAACTGGTGAGCACAAGAACTCACTCAAGCAACCATGTGAAACTCTAATCTAAATAGCTAAATCACTAAACAGTGAAAATGAGAAAATTTCCCTACCAAAAAAAAAAAAAATCAATGCAGCACACTTTTTTTTTATATCCGTGACTATTCGGGCCAGCTTGCGCGCACCTCAACTAATGTCACCTGCAGCATACTTCAACGGCTGCTTTCTTGGGCTACCTATCTTTGAAGTTGTTGCTTACAAAGAGGGCATGAAGATGAAATAGCAAGCCACTTATCTACACACTTGAGATGAAACACATGAGAACAAGGTAATTGTCTCACTTCTTCCTTGTCTATATACTTGGCAAGACAGATACAGCATTCCTGAAAAATCAAATGCAAACGAAAGTATTTTAATTCCCGATCGCTAGTATAAGAAATGGTTCTTTTCGAGTTTCCTTCTTTAGTTTCTGCTAAACCGGGAAGAGGAAATATTACTTACTGGATCCTCTTTTGGAAGTCGTCCTGCATTTCTATTGTCGGGTTGAATTTCGAGATTGATGTTGACGTCGACGGTTTTGTACCTCCAGCAAGGTAGTTGAGAAATTTGATCATCTAATGCTCCTCTTTCGGATGATCCCATGTTGATATTATATCCTATAAGTCTACTAACTAATGGCACACAGCAACATAGCAGCAGAAACAGAATGAATGGAAAAGAGTAGCAGATGGCATTCCAAACTAGCAGGAAGCTGCAAAGTAGATGAAGTTTGGGAGCTCTTTGGAACGAGGCAAATCGAGAATCGAAGACCCAAAGATTTCCCATTACAAACCATATTGCAAAGAAAAGATCGAGAGACATTCGACATCTGTTTGTAAAATGCAAGTACCTGAATAGTATGTTGAATAAAAGTAGTCAGATTAAAAGTCAAGTTTTGCATATGCAGACTTTTTGAATATTCAAGACAAAGACACCCAAAATCATTGGGTTTTACTTTCAATTGAGCTCCTAAATCTGCCTTGACTTATTTTCAGTTACTCAAACAATTTAAGAAATTTTGTTCCTGTGGGTCAGAAACCTTCCATTCTTCAATTCAGTCTATGAGATATGTTCAGAACTCTTTTTTTATATCCGTGAGTATCCAGAACAAGTTATGCACACCTCGACTATTCTCACGTTACAACCGCTAGACTCTAGTATATTTGACTGTCAAGATAACTCGTACAAAATTAATTCTTACATGGGTGGCTAGCTACCATGTATTAAACTTATAATCTCTAATCATTGTATTATTTACAAGGTCCTTATTTGAGCTAAGTAAAAATTATATGAATTTTTAGCCCGAACGCTCTGGAAAAGAACATTAGCAAACACGACTGAACTTGCTTCTTTGTCAATTCTAAATTCAATACCTCCTCACTGGCTTCTCAAAGGACATGGTTAAAAGTGATATTTCATGATTATGATTCCAACTCAAAATCAATTAAGAAGAAAATTGCATGTTGAAGATTACCTCATTGATCCATTATTCCTCTGCTGTTCGATGTCCGAAAGACTCTCACCATCTTCCAGTGTTTGATAATGATACCGACGGCGACTGTAAAGAAGCAATAAGCAAAGAACACAGCCAAGATCATAACCACCTATCCACAATCTCATAGGCCAAATTGGCCTCTCAGTCTGAGCGATAGCAATAGTAAAAACTGAGATGAGTAACTGAAACAACAAAGCTACAAGTTCCATCGCCATCCACGAACCCGAATTGAAAGGATTCGTCCCAAGATCAGATCTCGATCCATTTTGGTAGTGGAAAACTCTTCTCAAGAAAATGAACCATCTGGCTCTAGAGACTCTCATCGCCATTCTAACCCAAAAAGAAGGAGGAACAGAATCAGACGAATCATTTCGGATATAGTCAGCCGTGGCGCCATCTTCTCTAGACACCGCAGTTAGTATGAAAGGCGTAGTAGCATCAGGATTAAATGAAGGACCCACAAGGAAGAAACCAGAATGAATCATTACAAAACGAACTTGTTCTAACCTCCTAATCAAGAAGAAGACAACAAACTACACGGACATGAACAAGAATTGGAAATATGAACAAAGAATAGAACAGTGGGTGGTGGTTCTCATGAAAGGGAAACTAAAACAGAATCACACAAGTTTTGCTGGTAATGATTAAAGAAGAAACAGAACCCACTTCAAGACAAAAGCAAACAAACTGAAATTCATGAAATTCCCATGTCCCAACTACAAGGTATTCAGTGAGGCAAAACATCAAACACCTATCGTGCATACCCAAAAGTGCCAATTCAGAGAAAAACTTCAAAAGGGTATCTCAAAACAAACAAAGAATCGATAGTGGAGTGTATATAGAAGCAAAAAAGAGCAAGAAAACAGGAAGGTGAAGTTGGGTCGAAAAGGGTCACCAGAAAAATGAACAAAAGACAATCCTAACTTTGTTTAAAAGTGAAATGAACAATCAAACAGTTCAGAAATACTGCAAAATCGTTGGCCTAACTTCAAATAACAAAATCCCCAAATAAAGAAGAGATAATCAAAATCAACCTTTATTCGAAGGATGAATGGTTGGCCACCAAATCCAACAAGCAAGATTGAAGGAAGTGTGGGGGCGGAGTGGCCCTTCAGAGACAGATATTTAAAGCAAATAAGGAATGGCGGTTGGCCACACACCATTGTTGAAGAGAGAAGAAGCTCAGAGTGGCCCGCCCACCATTTGAAATGGCGACGTGGAAACCTAATCCAAAACTCGAAATAAAACTAATTCTTGCTTGCTTGCTTCTTTGTATTTCAATGTGTAAAAGATATCAACATCAAGAAGATGAGAATGAAGACCCAAATTTTAAAATTTTGGGTTTTGTTGTTTATTGCTTCATAATTGGGAGAGAGATTAGGAAATATATAGAGGATATTAATCATAAAAGTAGGTTAAACTATAAATTTGGTCATATGCATAAGATTAAAAAAAAAAAAAACAATTATGTGATAAAATTTGTTTAAGAAACTTGTTGGTTATTTCTTTTTTGTTGTCTAATTTATAAATATTTATATATATATATATATATATATATATACACACTTCATATTAAAAAATTTTATTTTTTATTTTTTTTGTGATTTTTGATTTTTGATTTTTTTTTTTTTTATATATTCCAATTTTATTGTTGGTCATCTCTTAATTCAAGATTATACCAATTGAAGATTATATGTGCATTAATTGAAAATTTATGTGGAATGAGCGTTTTCATCTTTTTACTAGATCCACTCTAATGCTCATATTGCATATGTTCACCTCAATGCAATAATTAATAATGCTAGCTTTTTTTAGTACAAGTTTAGGCGACAACAAGCTGTATTACTATTCTCAAATAATATGAAAATCAAATATTAATTTTAAGGATCGAACTCGTAACTATAGAATTGAAATGAATTACCACTCATCCAAATAACCAACGTGCTACTGATCCATTCTATGAAATTTATTAGTTTAATTGAAAAGATGAATTGAAAGTTTTAATCTTATGGAGTAACTTAACGTAGATTAACTTATATTTTTAGAAATATATCTTATAACAACTATAACTATTTCAACCATTCATATTTTGAGGGTCAAAATATTATAATAATGGCCAACAAAAATAGTAGCTCGACAACATCTATGTACATCCAACTACCAAATGATCATAGTTTCCCCTATCCCAAATGGTTGTAATCTCAAAAAAAAAAAAAAAAAAAAAACAAACCCTAATAATGTAATTGAACTATAAATTCTCTCTTTTTAAAAATCCAAGAAAATGAAACCTAAATTAGGAATGTAAAATATTTGTGATATCACTATCCAATCCAAATCGCCTTCAAATCCCAATTACGTAGTTATGATAAACTTCTAAGGACGCGTGGCAAAGACCCACCGGCCAATCCAGCCAACTCAGCAAATTGTGAAACCTACCTGAAAATTACAGCCATGGTAAGCTCACACTTGAGCACTTGATTGATTGCTTGACATGTAGCAAATTGGTCAAAGGTCAAAATAGGAAGAAGTTTTAATTCATACATTTTTCTAGTTTAAACGTTCGAACTCATGATCTCTTAAGAAGTATTTGAGACTCTATTAAGAACCAGATTAAATGGTCTATTATAACTCACACCGTGTTGTGATTTAATAGGTATCAAAGATATTGAACCGTAATTATACAGATAATCATTATTCATCTCAATTTTCTTTTCAAAATCGTACTACCAATAAATGTTATTGTACAGCATTAATCCATCTTCATCCAAGTTGTCTTTTTCTTAAAATTATTTGCTCTCCAATTCAAATAATGATAACTCTCGTTATTATTATCAACCCTCCAACACAGATAATGATAATTCATCGACAATCATAATCCATCAACAATTATAATTAATTCACTCGCTCAATACACATACTTACGCGAGTTAAGGTACCTTTTCCTTGACAATTTCATACTTATTCTTTTATTTGATTGTCACTAATATTAAAAAATAATAATAATAACTGCACAAATCCTTCCAAATTATTCCTGAATTATGGAACTTTTTTACCATCGCATAATTATTTTTATTTTTTTAATTTGTTGATCATATCATTTGAGCATATGAAGAAGTATTGTATTGGATAGGTATGGTGGAGCCAATAAAGGAAGATTGTTTAATGCTTGACCGTGAGTTCTATATGTATTTGAGTTAAGGACTCTCCTAACATGTTTTTTGTTTTTTTTTTTCGAGTACATATATTGGAGGAGGGAATTAACAAACCCTACATAGAAAGCACTACTGCTCTCAAACAATATGAGAGTCAAATACCGATTTCTGAGCTCGAACCTATGATTGTGAAGTTGAAATGGATTAATACCAATCAAGATAATTAACTGCGTCACCAAATCTCTTAACATGCTAGATATATTTATGTAGTGTACACTTTCTACAATTTTATAGTCTGCAATTGTATGCATGTATAGGAAAGCGTCACTAATTAATTAAAATATCCTAATGAATGGTAGAAAGAGATGTTTAGGCTTATGCTTCATGTCAAACCTTTTGTAGTCATTGCTACATACAATACATGTTGTCGTGTTGACACGACTTCTAGAATTGATCTGTTATATATCTAATTATGCTAAATATTAAGAACGTGGCAAGATCTCATATATATATATACATAGAGCAAAGCTCAGATTTACTATGTTCTCAAATAATATGAAAACCAAATACCAATTTTCAAGATCGAACTTGTGACTATGGTGTTGAATTGCATTTTCACCAAACAATGAAATCATTAGACCACTATTTGATTTTGATTCGATTTTTCAACACAAACTATAGATTCTTTCAACTTCAACCAACATTAATCTTATTAAAATTACATGAGCAGCCAAGGACAAATCGGCTTAAAACCACTTAGGCAAACTTATGGTAATGCCAAATACTCCAAATTCTTTTCAGGACTCAGTTTCTGGAGTTCAAAAAAAGCCTTATTCTGTTTTGTTGATGAGAACGAGGCAGGAAGAAGACAGCGAGTATATCCCGGCCCGACCCAACGACCAAGCTCTTAGAAAGTAACACAAATAGCAACCTTTATATATTTCTCTAAAAAACAAACATAATTTTACAGGGAAAAAATGAATACAGAAAGAGAGATACCACAGAACCAGTATAATAAATAAACAAAACTTTTAAATTTATTACAATTCAATGGGCAGTTCTCTGTAGTGGGAATGAATCACAAAAGAATTGTTGCAGTTGCAGCAACCACAAGCTTGATAAGAATGCCACAATATACAAACAAAAATAATGTCTTTCTAATTGCTCTTTTCCTTGTCTTTCTCCTTTCCCTTATTTTGACCCAGAACAAATTCGACGTACAAATCCTTGAGGGCTATGACGACCGTCGTAATCAACGGTCCCATAATTGCACCCTGTAAGGATGAATATGAGATCATTCAGGCAATGCAACAAGAATATAACAGTATCCTTTATTAAAAGTTTAGAGCTAAGTTAGATTTGAGATAACTTCGAGATTTTTGTTTCCTTTGTTATGAGACATGATAATTTCTTTGATAAGTAAGATTTCAACAGAGGGAGAAAGAGAACCCCAGACTGTAAAGAAACCGTCCCCCTAACAAAGAAAAAGGATTCCAAAAGGTCTTTCAATTTTTTTTATTACTATTATTTTAATATCTGTGATTGTCTAGGTCAGTTTGCGCGCACTATCACGGGACATATCGTCCGACCGTACAACATTTGAATATCAAGAAAATCTGTAAGAAATTAATTCGTAGGTAAGTGACCACCATAAATTAAACCAATCACATTGTAATTCTCCAAGTCCCTCCTGAATCAAAAGGTCTTCTAATTGGACCATAAGAGTGCTAAAGGCTAAAATACTGACACCAATATAAAGCTAAGATTATTAGAGAGTTCAATGTTTAGATACTTCTAAAGAGTGGATCATTGGGTTTGTTTAGACAAGAAGATTCAACATTACTCTTTTTGGGAAATCTTTTTTTTTTCAATATTTGTGAGTGTTCTAGTCAACTTACGTGCATTTCGACTATTCTCACGGTATAACTTGCCCTATCCTATAGCATTTGGATGTCAAAGATACCCATATAAAAACAAGAATTCAACCTATAACTTTATGGTTCCCCAAGACCCTTTTTGATCGCTAGGTCAACCTATGATGGCTAGTCGAAAACCAGATAGTTAATTGAAATTCACAGTTTCCACACGAACTCATCTTGGATTTAAACTACTACAGTTTAAAAAAGAAATCCGATCAGTCCTCGCTTGAGGTATCTAGGCCAGCTAGTTTAAAGTAGACACTAAATCAATCAAACTATCTAACCGTTTATTAGCTTTAACACATAGAATGCATAATAAAGTCTGAAAAGGAAAAGAAAGTGTACCTCCAATGCAGACGAAAACAAAGCCATTCCACCAATGATGCTAAGCCCCATAAGGTATTCACTGTGAGCAGGTATGTCGTCTTGAATTTCTGAGGCGCCGTAATCCATAAGCGCAAGGTGAGTAATGGACAAACAGATGGCTTTTACATATCTACCTTCCAGCAGCAGCTGCGAGGCTGCTGGAATTGTTGCAAACCAGGCAGGAAAAATTGGGAAAAGTGGACTGAGAAATGCAAGAACAGTGGACATATATAAGAAATGTATTTCAAATAGTCTAAGCACGAGCCATGTAAGACATCCTTGATAGATTGCAATCTCTGCTGTTGCCAAAAGAACACCCGAGATTGCGTTGTCAATAACTTCAACACATCGAATCCGTGCCAAATCTTCAATTGGAAGCATACACATTACTTGTTCAGTCACACCTCCAGATTCAGAAGTGATGAGATAATACAAAACCCAGAAGAACACCATCGATTGAGAAACAAAGTTGAAAACCTCAGCTGCACCCGAAATGATAGAACTCCCAATGGAAAGCATGAGCTTCGCACTACCTCCGACTATCGACATACTACTAGCAAAGACTCGCTGCGAAATATCCATCCCTTGAACAGCCAATCCTTTCGCTTTCACAACTAAATCCTCCCTGGTGATTATCAACTCCTTAATAATTGCATCCAGTTCTGTATAAATCTGACCCCATTCCCTGTTTTTAATCCGGTTTCTCAAGCTCATAAGCTTCTGCGTATACGGCAACGGAACGATTAGCGAGGTCGAAGGCCCCGAAGAGTTAGCACGGGACGAAGCTAAAGCCAAATGCTTAATCCCAGTGACAAACTCAGTCATATTATACTGCATAGCCAAGCTATCGATCTGCTCGGACACAGCTTCGTAAAACTGAGTAGTGTAACTATCAATCATCCCAGGCAAATCATTCTCTTCCATCCACTTCTTAACCCCAATCCTCTCCGCATAATTACTCTCTTCCACGTGTAATTTCAAAGAAATCATAGCATCTTTCCCTTCAACCCCAATTTTATAAGAGAAAAACACAAAACCAGCCAAGAACACAACAATCATAGCAACAATCAAACCAATAGCAACAATAGTTTTCAATCTCTTCAAAACCCCAGTAGTAAAAAACGCACTAACAGCAGTACGACGAAAACTCAAACTCCGAAACGAAGAAACAGAATCAACAGAGTTAGAACTAAAACAAAAACTCAACCCAAGAAGCGAAACAGACCCAACAACACCAAAGTTCTCATAAGCAAGAATGAAAATCCAAAACGAAACAAGCCATCGCAAAAGCTTAGAAAACACACTCTGTTTCTGATTCCGTCTAGAAACCCCAGATTTCTTCTTTCTAAACAAAACCCTAACACAAACTTCGCGAAATTGAACGAGGGTTCCAACAAAAACCTGAAAAACGGCGACGGGGATGGCGAGGAGGGTCTCGGTGAAGCCCAATTTGAGGGGTTCGGACCAGAACCCTTCTAGGGTTTGTTGAATGCCGCGAAGAGGGATGGAACAGAGGACGGCCCATTGAAGGGGACGGAGATAGGCTTCGAGGAGGCGGCCGACGGCGTAGAGAGTGAGAATTGTGAAGGCGAGGCCGGCGTGAGCCATGGCGATGTAGAGGGCGAGGCGGACTTGTGGGTCGCCGGAAAAGGAGGATTTGGGATCGGGATTTGGAGATTGGTGACGAACATTTTGTGGGTCGGGGATGGGTTTTCGAGTTGAGGTGGATCTGAACATGTCCTGCCATGGAGGGCTTGAGGAATTTGAATTGGAATTGGAAGATGATTCAGAGAAAGGGACGAGCTCCATTACAAGTCAGAGAGGAAAATGATTGGTTCTGCCATGTCGGGTTTTTTGTTGCAGCAAGTTATTGAAGTTCGTTATATATTTTTTTTAATGTTGTCACGTTCAGAAACTTTCACTTTTCTTTCCAAAACTATCAACTTTCTTGGGCATTATTGTGATAATTTTTTATTTTTATTTATTTGTGACTGTTCCAGCCAATTTTTGCACAGCTCGATTAATGTCATGAATATACAATGATTTTACAATATTTAGATGCTAAAAAAATTTAAAGGAAATTAATTTTTAGGTATGTGGTCACTATAGATTGAACTCATCACCTTATACATCTCAAAGTCCTCTTTGATCAATTGAACCATTCTATGATGATTGCATTATTGTGATAATGTAGTTCACCAAAAAATCTCTATATAAGGTTGGTGGTTTCTTCCCTTAATTTGTATTAAAAAAAAAAAAACTTAATCATGTGAGTGTATTGGATATATTATATACATATATATTCACGGTAGAATCAATAATTTTGTAATAACTTTTCAAATATTAAAATTTTCATTTGATGGTTAACTGTTCCAGGGACATATTTATTTAAATAGACATTTATTGATTAAATTGATTAAAAAAAATTATTATAAAAAATAATATTTCATATCAATTATTTAATTAGAGATACAAATAGTTAAAACTTATCAAGTTAAGATTTCAAAAAAAAAAAGAACTTACCAAGCTATCTTTTTCTTTATGACATTGTTCTCAAATGAATGAAAACCAAATACCGATTTTCGATATTACGTCAAATTACTCTCAAACAATGCAATCAATGCGCTAATAATCCTTTTGATACATATCAAATGATTTACATGTTCTTTTATAAAGAAATATGAAATATTCCTTAATTAACTCATTAAACAATTAAGCAAATTAAAGAAATACAAATTAGTGTACTCTTTCATATTTATAAATTATTTAAGCTGAATGCAAATGAATCCATTATAAAAAAAAAAATTTACTAAGTTTACTCACATGAAAGTCTTGGCAAAGAATATACATCCAAAAATGTCAGAATTTTTTAAAGTCTCTACCCTAAACAATGAGAAACAAAGGTGATATAGATTTAAAAAAGCAAAAAATCTTGGAGAGTGGAGTGGGTTCGTTCTTTTTTAAGCTGCAGTGTTGGAAGAAGATAGCAGACGAGTTTGTCCCCTGGTCAAAGATTACGGGGGAGTTATCTCCTCCGTCGAGAAGGACTGGGTCGAGAAGGCTTTCTCACGTGGTACTCATATGGGGGTGGGTCATTGTCAATGTGTTTTTGGGTGGAGTGTAAAGCGTCCTTCTCTGTTGCTTTTTAGGATTAATTTGTTTTTTATTTTCTTTGTGTTGGCTGGTTGTGTTTTAATTGTGTTGGCTGCTGCAATTTGGCAATGAACTTGTTGATAAAGGTTCTAGTCTTCTTAAGGATTTGGTTGTTCCTTGGCAAGAGAGGGGTTGGCCTTTTATAGGTGTCAATCTCATCACTTTTTCTTTGGTGGAGTCCTTTACTTCAGTCAGGGAGATGGATGTGCGATTACTCCCCAAAGATTATCCTAAAAACCCCGACTTAGGGGCACTGTATGGTGTTGGCCGGTCTTTTCAATTGGAGCCTTGTAACTTCATGTCGATCATGGCCAAAGCTAGGAATGCTGTTGTTCTTCGTACATTAGTCCTTGTCATCGATTTTTCCAATTGTGCGGTCATGCTCCAATCTGTGGAGTCAGACCAGTTTGTGGTCCCCCTTTGTTTGGGACATTAGGTTGTTCTTGGTTTGTTGTTTAATGAAGTTACTGTTGTTTCAAAAAAAGAGCAAAAAATCTTGCCAAACTTCTTTTAGAGATGTTTATCAACCCTCCTCCTATGATACATGAAATAACTATAAAAGAGTACATAAAAGATGGATCCAAATCGAAGAATACTCAATTGCATTGTACCGCATTTTTTTAATTCAAATATATTGAAGGGTCTTTTGGATTAGTAAGTTATACATTATACCACTAAAACTATGTTCTCGTAAGTTTCGCGACTTCTCAAAATTTACCAATATATACTAATTAAAACCATAAAAAAATATCAATAAAATTGCAGATCTGTATCAATAGCAACCACTCCAGAAATCCACTTAGTAGGCACCCACCAGTTCAGCTTCAGCATATCAGTAAACAGCATTGGTGGTAGTGTGTATCATTCAACTTCACTCAAGAGCAAGTTATAACCAGTTTTTCCACAAAAAAACAAAACACAAATCCTAAGAAACGTGCAGTTACAAACACGTATGTAGAATTTAATTTCATTCTAATTTCTATACTGTCAAATATCTTGAACTTATTGAAATCAACTAGGACATAAGGACAAAATGTAAACATAGTTCTAAAATTTAGGAAAGCTAGTAAGGAATAATTTTTTAAAGAAAAAATAATAAGAAACACAGAAATTGAGAGCACAGAAATTTGACACCAAAATCAAACAAAACTCAAAAATAAGGACCAAGCCCAGGAACAAAATAGTGTTTTAACCAAAATAATAGTATAACTTATACCACAGAAATAGATCTCAATACCAAAAATGCAAGATCTTTCTAATCAAAAAGATAGTCCCCTTCCCAAGGGAGAGCTTCTCTCAGCTAGAAGAATCAACATATCAATATAAGTGTTGTTCCTCCTCCTAGATTTCCTCAACCTGATTTAGAACAACAATTCTCTAACTGATTTAAAATCAGTAACTGGGAGATTTTGTTTCCCTACCAACAGTCTATCATTCCACAAACTAAAATATGAATAGAAGACTAAGGCTAGGGCATATTTATGGAACATAGCATATCTATCTAGATTTCAAACTAATGAGAGGAATAAACATAACCAATAAAAAGTATATGCTAAGGCCTACAACCAAAGCACACAACATTGAAATTGTACTAATCAGGGCAACCATATTAGGCACAAACTAGATTGCAACAATAGTCTACATAATAGTGTCTAAAACCATACAACAAAAAGTCTAATACACTCTTTCTGGTCTTTCAAAATCTTCCTTGGGACCTCTAGTATTTGTGAGAAGCGCCTATCCCTGGGCCACAAAACTATAGGAACCTGTGTTTGAAGACTCTATGGCAAATCTTAGCGAGATAGCATTGGACTGAGACATCTTTTCTAGCTTCCAAGGGGATGGATGGAACTGACTATGCAATGATTCTACCTTGAATAAGGATGGTATCGACTACTCCCACTATAGCCTCCTCCCCTTCCATACAAACCACCTGCTCCTCCATAACTAGCACCAGAACCTGAATCGTAACCTCCACCATAACCTGAACCACCGTAACCAGAACCACCATAGTTCCCATAGCCATCAACTCCTCGGCCATATCCTCCTAAGCCACTCGCACCATATCCCCCACCAAACCCACCATTGTAAGGTCCAAATCGACTAGAATAACCAAGGGATGATTCACTTCGGTAGCCACCTAAGCTACTACTTCCAAAACCTCCATAACCACCAGCAAAGTCACCACCACTACCATAACCATAGCCACTACCAATCCTACCACCAAGACCACCTGGGTTTCTAAAGGGACCAGGCCCAAACCCTGCATCAATGTCCCCATAAGAACCTCCATATCCACCATAGCCATTATTGAATGAACGAGCCCTAGAATTGCTACCATATGAAGGAGCATGTGGTGGGTTTGAGGATTTCTTTGGTTCAGCTTTCTTGATCTCCACCTACAACAAAGTAACTTAGTTAACCTAGATCTTCAGGAATTTAACTATCTGATAGCCCTTGCCTTAGAAGATCTATTATACCTGTAATAACCTACACCTCACATTAGTAGAAGAAAAAAAAAAGTAGCTAATGGCATAATGCTTAAAAGATACAATTGTATAAACTGAAAAGGTTGAAATATGTCGTTTATTATTAAAACTGAAAAATATGACGGGGTAAAATCCATGGGAAACAAAATTTGGTTTACACTTTGCTCACTTTCAGTCCATTTATATAAGCTCACCTGGGTACCAGACATATCTATCATATTCCCTTTGGATAAAATTTCATCTACAACTTCTTCCTCATCAAAAACTACGAATCCAAAACCTCGTGAATGGTTGGTTTCGTGGTCTCTAATAATTTGGTGTTCCACAATTTTCCCATAGTTGGAAAAGAAATTTTTCAACTCATCTACAAGCAAGATAAGGAATAAAAAGATTAAAATACACAACATAAAAAATAAAACAATTTGAGAATAACAACTAAAAGTGGTTGAAACAAATACTGGTACTGCCAATAAAGAACACGTTTCAACATACAACTCAGTAACCCTACCGTCAGTAACTTTTGCTGGAATCCCACCAACAAATATCTTCTTTGTCTTAAAGTCCTTTGATTGACCTTGTCCTTTAGGGATGGTTCTCTTGATTTCAACCTAGTTCCAGTTAGCAAAGTAAGTCCCAGAAATAACATGAAGAAAATAAATAAAACCTAAATTCATGGAATGCAACTACAAATCATGTAACCCTATCATAAAAGGGGCGGGGTAATAGTAAAGAAAAATTATTGACAGTCCAATAGA
Source organism: Sechiopsis laciniata (assembly GCA_037833695.1). Classification (NCBI taxonomy): domain Eukaryota; kingdom Viridiplantae; phylum Streptophyta; class Magnoliopsida; order Cucurbitales; family Cucurbitaceae; genus Sechiopsis; species Sechiopsis laciniata. The sequence continues at coordinate 5,380,880 of JBBMKA010000001.1, forward strand.
ATTCAGAACTTCATAAAACCATGGAAAACAAAAGCTTGACGCCATTTAACAATCCAGTAGAATAAAATATTGCGTAAGCCAAATAAATAGGCTTTACTCACTTGTTTTCCATTGATGACGTGTGTATCTTCGATGACCTTGTCAACCACGGAAGGATCAGCATAAGTGATAAACCCAAAACCTCTTGGCTGTCCCGTATACCGATCCTTCATGATCACAGAGTCTATTATCTCTCCATATTCCCCAAAATGCTTGTTGAATTGAGCTGGTTATCCAAAAAACACAATGCAAAAAGGACATCAGCAAAAGTCAGATCTAACCTAAAAATTGCACTAAACAATTTACAGATTCGGCAAATCAAGATTTCAGCTAATTATCAATGGTCTTTAACAGATCTAGTTGAAATATGAACAACAATTAAAACACAATAGAAGATGTACTGGGCTCCATACAAAAAAAAAAAAAAAAAAAAACCATCAAGAATACAGGTATTTTCAGCAGAATTAAACATGGCTAGAAAAAATCGAACCTATGATGATACATCATAGTTAAATATAACAAAAACTCACTGTTAGTTGTATCTTTTGCCAATCCTCCAATGAAAATCTTCCTGGAAAAAAAAAACTAAAAGTGAGAACACAAAATCGAGATCTAAAGAAAATCACAACGAAGGGAAGGGTTAGAATGGTGCTGACATATATTAATTGAAATCCTGAGCTTCAGAAATCACTTTGCCCAACTCATAAAAAAAATTAAGAGAAAAAGAAATTGAGAATGGAAAAATTGACGAACCCGGGGCTGGCGCCATCACCGGTGTGAGGATTATCGCTCTTTGATTTGGATGCCATGAGAGATTTGGGTGGCGGCTGAGCTTCTCTTCCGTTGCGAAAACAGATCGATAAGAGAAGAAGAAGAAGAATCGTCGATTTAGGGTTTTGAGGAAAATTCCAAATTCGAAGCGGATAATGATTTTTTATTGTCCTGAAGAGAAGCGGGTATGGGCATTCGGGTCGGTACTTGGGCCGGACCAATAGTCGAGGCTCTTTACATAAATATACTCTTTCAAATAAACTCTTTAAATATACTATTTATATCAGAAAAAGAAACAATTGATTTACTTCTGATTTCTTAAATATTTATGGTATCTACATCTTACCATAAATATTAGATCCTAAACACTAAATGTTATACCTTAACTAACAAATTCTAAATCATAAATACTAAAGTTCAAACACTAAAGTCCGGTTTGATAATTATTTCGTTTATGGTTTTCTGTGTTTGTTTTTAATATTTTAAAAACAAGTTTGTTTGATAACCAATTTTAGTTTTTGTTTTTAAAATTTTAAAAATGTTTTTAAAATATTAAAGAAATTCTAAAAACTAAAAAAGTAGCTTTCAAAAACACTTTTTTGTTTTTGTTTTTAAAAAAGCATGAAAAAATCAAGAATAAATAGCAAAAAACTAAAAAAATATAAACAAAATATGATATTTGAAAACAAAAAACAGTTATCAAACATGTTTTTTTGTTTTTAGTTTTCAAAAACAGAAAACTAAAATGAGTTATCAAACATATACGATTTTTATTTTTTAAAACAAAAAACCAAAATTCAAAATTAAAAAACTAAAAACGAAAAACGAAATGGTTATCAAACGGGGCCTAAATTTTAATGAAAATATTTTGTTATTGGGAGAGGGAAACAGATACCGATTATCGGGATCGAACCTGTGCCGTTAGTGTTAAATTGGTTTATAATAAAACAATGAAACTATTATGCCACTCACTCATTCAATAAAATAAACTAGTTCTAACATTTAAGACAAAATATATAAAAACTTAATATCCAATTTTTAATTCAACATAATCATACAACATTTAGAAAAATTATTTCTTAGATATGTGACATCATGAATTAAATTCAATATCTCTCAATTACTTACCCTCTTTAGCACTCTATAATAATTTCAAATTATAGTAAATGGTAAGAAATATGGAATTAAAATTTTTAGTTCTATTTGATCATTATTTCATTTATAATTTTTTATTTTTAAAAACTAATCTTGTGTTCTCCCAATTTCTCTACTATAATTTTGTCTCCCTTTATGACAGCATTCGAAAATCCTAACCAATATTTTCTTAAGAAAATATTTTAAATTATTAATCAATTTTTTAAAAAAGAACAAAACCAAGTTTTTGAAGGACAAAACAATTTTCTAAACATGGCTTGGTTTTAAAATTATGAATTAATAGAAGACAACAAAACACTGAAATTTATAGTAGTATATTGACTTGAAAAGAAAAAAACAAATTGCTATTCAATTTCAAGCCTCCTTTTCCTTTTATCCAAAACCTCAACTCCCAGTTGGATGATCTTGAAAAGGAATGTGTTTCTTCTCTACCCAATTGGTGAAAATGGTAGTTGCCCTGATGGTGTTTGATAAAATGCCGCAGAGGGATGTGATAACGTGAAATATTATGATTTCACAATTGTTGAAGAAAAGGTGATATCGAGAGGGCGTATAAGTTGTTTGCTGAAATTCCCGAGAAGAATTCGAGGTCGTGGACTTCGATGACTGGTGGATACGCCAAATGTGGGAAGCCCAAGGAGGCGATTGATCTGTTTGTGGTGATGGAAGAGGCTGGTTTGTTGCTTGCTATTCTTGTAGCTTGTGCTGATATGGGGAACTTGGATTTGGGGAGGACACATGATTTCTCTAAATGAAGTGGCTATGAGAAAAATATTTGTGTTTGTAAAACTTTGATTGATATGTATGTAAAATGTGGATGCTTGGAGGATGCCTGTAGGATCTTTGATTACATGGAAGTACGTACGGTTGTTTCTGTTGGAATACAAACAAAGTCATCCCACATTAGTTAGATACAGGGTAGATCATCTGTATATAAATGATGACAACCATCTTCATTGGTACGAGGCTTTTTCTGTCAAACAAAAAATAAAGTGGACTATGTTATACCAATGTGGAGATATGGGAGGATTGTCGTCCTTGTCAATTTCCTCGTCAGCTATGATTGCGGGACTTGCGGCACATGGACGGGCTGAGGATGCTCTTGCATTTTTCGATAAAATGATTAACAAAGGCATGAAGCCCAATGCAGTGACTTTCATTGGCATGTTGCATGCCTGCAGTCATATGGGAATGGTTCAGAGAGGTCATAAATATTTTGCTAGCATAACTAAGGATTATGTGATAGTTCCTAAGATTGAGAACTATGGCTGTATGGTTGATCTTTTCAACCAAGCAGGGCTGCTGCAAGAGGCTCATGAGTTCATCATGAACATGGCTAATGCACCTAATGGTGTTGTTTGGAGCCTGCCTCGGTGGTTGCAGAGTCCACAAAAACATAAAATTGCCCGAAAAAGCCACGTGCCGTCTCTCCGAATTGGATCCGCTAAACGATGGATACTATGTGGTCCTATCAAACATCTATGCAAAAGTACAGAAATGGGAGATGAGAGGATGTAACACGAGTGAGAAATCTACGAGTCTGCGAGGATTACCATGCCACCTTAAAGATCATATCAGTTGTTAGTACTAGAGAGATCGTTCTTCGTGCTAGAAATCGGTTCTTGTTCTTGTGGTCATTAATAATAGTTGTAATTGAGACAAATACTGATTTGTATTGTATATTTGAGAAACTAATAATTTTGATTCACCGGATACATCTTTGGTATGAATAATCCCCACTTTAAGTTCAACCAAGCTTGAGCAAGATAGAAACAAATCCCTAAACCTGTTTGAAGTTTGATTTATGAACTAGTGAATCAAAGCTTGATTTACTATACGATATCCTACCAATGTGCTATCAACACTCATAGCAGAACACTATAGACACCACCCAAGACTTCCATTACAGAAAGAACTTCAATGGACAGGACACCCTTTGGCCACTATCCCGGGTGCAGTAGGGCATGACGCCAATGGACAACGGTCCGTGCTGTCGAGTCCCCACCAATTCGGACCTATAATATCCTTTGATTGAAGGGTGAAATATATGAGAACCGCCATGAACGCAACCCCGGCATCCAAAGCAGCTGACAAGATATAGTTATGCCTTGCCCACCATGCCTTGTGCTTCCTGTAAACATAGAAGTTAAAGAAAATCCCTACAGCCCCCCATGTCAGATAGTTTACAGCTCTAGCTGGTGGAATGCCCAAGCCACCTCCAAAGATGATGGGAAAATTTATAAGTCTAATCCACTTTTGGTCGGGGAACTGGCGCGAAAGCCACCATACCGGAACTGGAGCAAGCAAGCCAATGAGGAAGAACCAGTTCATCTCTGGGTAAACGCCTAACTTTCCGAACATTCGGAGTGGCCCGACGACTCCCCATATGATTGATGCGTTGTAGAAAACATCGTCACCCGGGCATGTCCATGGACTTCCTTCTGGTAGTGAGGCTGGATCACAGATATGTTCAACAGTTGTAAGAAGCCACCAGGCTGTACCAAAGTACACACTTGAAGCAACTACTGTTCCAACTAACTGAAAATTCAAGTTGATGGGAGAAAGGATTAGTTCCAGCCCCTTTAGTGTGATTATGAATTAGAATAAACACCTTTTGTAGGAAAAAAAAGAAGGTTAAAATATCATTTTGTCCCTGAACTTTGAGATTTATTCCATTTTTGTCAGTGAACTCTCAAAAGTTAATCCATGAATGAGGTTTGTTCTATTTTAGTCCCTAAACTTTTAAAAGTTTAATTTTAGTCCATTACTTTGAGGTTTTTGGCATTTCAGTCCCTAAACTTTCAAAAGAGCTAAAATTTGTCCTTTTGAAAAATTGTTTGTATTAAGTTTATTAACATTATTGAACTAATTTTGATTAACTTCAAATCTATGAGAGTGACCAATTTTAAATTTTTTCAAAAGTACAAGGATTAAAATTTAACTTTTGAAAGTTGAGGGACTAAAATGGAGCAACCTTAATGTTTAGGCACTAAAATTGGACAAAATAGAACAAATCTCGAAGTTCAAAAACCAAAATGGTATTTTAACCGGAAAAGAACAAAGAAAACTACCTGAACGAGGAACATCGATCTCGGGGGAATCTTCATATAGTGGCCTAGTTTGAAGTCACTAAGAAACATTAGAGCTTGAGACATACTAATATACCCATATGTCTTGAAAGTCACATTGGCCAATGGCTTCCCAGGATACATGTAACCAATTATCAACTCAGTGATCACATTAAGGCCTGGTTGCTGCACATTGTTGTTAAGAACATCATTGAGAAATGAAATGACAGTTAATTTTTTATCCCAATGTTTTTAATATGCGATCATGAACGTACCGCGTTAGTTGTCGCTTGAATGATTCCAATGGGCAAGGTGAAGAACAGAGCAATCCCACAAGCTAGTAAAATTCCCCACCAAGGAAGTTGGAGTTGTTGATCAAAACCTTCACAAGCATACAATGCAAGAGCCACCATTACTATCAATACTGCATAAAACCACCACTGAGGAACTGCCTTGTAATTCTTCTTCATCAGTCTAGTGTGCACATCTCCCAGCTGATCCCCGACCGCACTCGTCGTCTTTCTCCACATCTGCCAGATTGATCTGAACACATCGACATAAGAAAAGGTCAAAAAGATTGCGAAATGAGATTCAAAAAGTTAGTGTTTGTGGAGCTTACTTTCCATGGAAAAGAGCAACATGCGAGACAGTAGCAGTCAATGTTGCGAAACTCAACCCGTAGTTGAAAGCAAAGAAGGCACTGAGGTGGAGCTTGCTATAACCATCATAGTTTGCTTGATCTATGTCGAATGTCTTCGCATTAAGAATCCGAGAAATGTTGTAAGGTTTACCCAAAGCATCGAAAGTGTGAGCGGAAATCATGGGAAATCGCTTAGCTTCATAAAGATTTGACCAGTAGACAATGGGGTTGATTACATAGACAACCATGAAAAAACCAATTAAGATATTGACAATGGCAAAGCCAGGTGTAGCCAGAGGGCTTCCGAGGAAGCCTGCGACAGTCGACCAGTCGATCCCAAATGAGCCAATGCCGAGGCCATGAAGACCAGAACCAATCTGCTGGGCAGTAATGGAGTTTTTCCATATCAAACAGACAAATGAGATGCAAGATATTGATGGGAAGAGATAGCTTGGGACAAGGTAGTAAGCAAAGCTTGATATAAAAACCATGAAGAAGAATTGTAGCCTTGTATGTCCTCCTCTTGGTCTCCTATCTTTCTCGTGCAATGCCCTGCACGAGTTCGTTTTTGTTAGTTGACATAAATAAATTTACCGGTGATTTAACATAATTCAACAGTTTTCTTTTGGTGATTTGGATTAGCCAATCAAAGATTCAAAATTTCAGTACCTGAATAGAGAGACCTGAACCAGATTTGAAGGCCACCACATATATGGGGAGTCAACTAGAAATTTTCTGAACAATCCAGCCCATCCATATCCAAGCATCTGTTTATTTCCAATTACTCAGAAAAATATAGTAGAATAGCAGCAACCAAAACATGAAAATGGGTATCATTGGGAAATTTATTCTTAATTTTGGCGTGTAAAAACATCTGGCAAACACAATCAGGCAGAATCAACGTGGAAATTAATTTTCTACAGATTTCATTAACATCTAAATGTTGTAGGAACATGCAGTATATTATGTGAAAATAATCAAGTCTTATTGTGCGTAAATTGGCCCGAACAGTGACAAATATTAAAAATATATTAAAACGGACCTGAGTGGTTTGGGAAAGCAACATGGCTGCAAGAGGATGGAGATTCCTGTGGTAAAATGCCTTGACAATGGTGACGATATTCAAGGCGTAGACACTGTTCGATCCAGAATTGGCGAAAATGGTGATAAGAACATGTTCTTTGAGAGTAAACGGCCCTGGATTCAACGAAAAGGTCCATCCGGTGAGCGGAATTCGAACCGAGGTAGTTGGAAATGTTGCAGCCATCAACTTTCCTACAGGAAGAACAAGAATCTGTGCAGAGACTGAAGAAACATAAAGCTGATTCTGGCGAAAACCAAAGAATTGGTTTACAAAGGCCAAAAGACAGCAAGATGTAAGCCCAAGAACCCATGTTCTGAATGTCAAGGCTGGCTCTGAAGGATCATCAGTTGGTGAAACTGTCAACCTCACTTCCTCAATTGGACTGTCATTCTCCTCCTCCCCTGCATTACCCAAATTTCACAAATCTTTTTTTAAAATCCAACAACAATTGAGGGCGGGAGATTCGAATCTATCACCTCTTGGTTACTAAGGCATATATGATGTCATTGGAGCACTCACACCTATCCTAAAGCTTAGACTCGAGAGACAACAAGAGATTTTACAATTAAGCTCATTCGTTGAACTCCTTAAACCTGAGACTTCCAAGAAAGCATGTCTTGAAAGCACCAGGCTTCAACCAATGAGGTTGCCCCTTGGAGACGGTGCACGTTTTGACACCAAATTTCACAAACCTTTTTTTTTTAATATAAAAAACAATTGGGAGATTTCAAACCCTTAACCTCCTTGTTACTAAGTTATATATGATACTATTGGAGCACTCGCATCCGTCCCAAGGCCTGAAATCGGGAGACAATAAGAAATTTTACAATTAAACTCATTCATGGAGCTCTTCGAACCTGTGATTTCCAAGGAACATGTCTTGAAAGCCTCAGGTCTCAACCAACGAGGTTGACACTTCGATATGGTGCTCGTTTTGGCACCAAATTTCACAAATTTTATTCTGAATAAGCATCACCCTTATATGAAAATGGTGATAAAGTTTCATGGTCGAAAAAGAAAGAAAAAATGAATTTCTCACCAGTTTTCTCTAAGTTGAATGCTAGTTTTTCCTCTGGGAGGCTGGATTGAGTGATCCCATCACCATTGATAACTTTTGTCATCTTCTCCTTCACCTCCACCTTCCTTGAGTGACAATATTATTCTATAAAAAAAGAAACAAAAAGTGTATGAAAAAATGTAATTTATTTTCTGATTACTCTAGAATCTCTACTAATAATGCTTGTCTTTTCTTATAAAAAAAAACATTCTAGGACTTACAGAAATACTAGGAAAAGAGCCAAAGATGCTGTTCTGTTCACTCTTTTGAGAAGCAGGTTTTTAATGCTCCAGATTTCATAGATCCAAATACCAAAACCATTGATGAACATTAAATGATTTTGGAAACATAGCTTTTATTTCTTCTCTGTAATCCTGAATCTAGATAGATTCAAAAGCACAATGGGGGTGTATCTTTATATTGGCCCAAACTGCAAAAAATCTTCTAGTTTTGATATCATTCACATTTGGATGTTCCTTTAAAAGAGGTCTTTCAAAGAGTCGGTGGCGTGTTATTTTGGTTGATTCGATCCTAAAAATCAGTATTTGGTTGTCATCTTCTTTGAGAGCAGTACCTACCAACTAGGTTTTCTAGTAAAAAAAAGAAGGGTATTTTAGACCTTAACTTTGTGTATAATGACAACTTATATTGAACTGCAAAAGATAATGGGCAATGGTGGTTGAGGGCTGTAAACTTTTAATGCTTCTCATTGCTACAGAGGGGTCATAGTTTTTTTTTGTCTTCCATCCAAAGTGAAGTTGTGGTCCAATACCTTTTTTTTATTATTATTATTCTATAATAGATTCATTTGATTCCATTCAAAGTTGGCCATTTGCTTGGTTATATTAGTTATGAAGTTATTAATTTTAATGTTTTCAATAATGGTGTATTTGAAGGTTTGAAAGGGCATGTGGTTTATATGGAAATCTGCTTGTTCTTAGAAGCTGTTGTGTGTGGATGAGTTGAAACTTGGGGAAAGTAATAAAGATGGTTAGTTTAGAATCTTTGGATAATAGAGAGAAGGAGAGAGAGAGACAAAAAGGATCATGGCCCATGAGCAGAAATTCAAATTATGTTATAATAACATTTTGATCCTAAACTTTGAGCAGAAATTCAAATTATGTTATAATAACATTTTGATCCTAAACTTTGAGCGTTGTTCCATTTTGATTTATATACTTTCAAAAGTCAAGTTTTAGTCCGTAAACCTTTAAGTTTGTTTCATTTTTATTCTTAAACTTTCAAAAGTCAAATTTTAATTCATGAACTTGTATGCTTGTTCAATTTTGGTTCTTGAACTTTCAAATATTTAATTTTAGTCTTCACACTTAAAAAAATGTTTAAATTTGGTACTATGATAAATTTGAAGTTAGCATTAATTGAAATATGCTAATAATTTTAGTACAAGAAAATAAAATATGTGAACACATTTCTAAAATTTACAAAGAAATATGATAATTCTTTTTTAACAAAAACTTCCTAATAAAGACCAATTTTTATTTTTAAGTGTAGGGACTCAAATAGAACATTTGAAAGCTCATGGATTAAAATTGAACAAATTTGAAAGTTCATGACTAAAATATAATTAATTTGAAAGTTGAAAGACTAAAATTAAACTTTAAAACTTCCTAATAAAGACCAATTTTTATTTTTAAGTTTAGGGACTCAAATAAAACATTTGAAAGTTCATGGATTAAAATTGAACAAATTTAAAATTTCATGATTAAAATATAATTAATTTGAAAATTGAAAGACTAAATTAAATTTTAAAAGATTTATGGACCAAAATGGAACAAAATTAAAAATCTATGAACTAAAATAATATTTTAACCTAAAAATTAAAACTATAATTTTTTTTTTTTTTTTTTTTTTTTTTGAGATATATGAACTGAATATCTTTTCGCTAAAACAACTCTTTGGTCTTATACTTTAGAATTTGTACTTTAGTCTATGTATATTAATCTTAATACTTTACATCTTAAAGATAAATAGTCTCTAATATTAGTTTTTTTGTCATCATTTTTTTTTTTTTGATAAAACATATGATTAATTTTAAATTTTATTAAAAGTATATTGACTAAAATAAAAATACGTTTCAAAGTATAGAAGCCAAAAGATACTTTAATGGTAATTTGTTTTGCACCTACTTTCCTTTGTAGAAAAATAAGACAAATATTTGAAGTGGATTAAAAAAAAAAAAAAAAGTGTTTGTGGAGTTTGTGGTAATGATTAAATTAGGAGTTAGATGGTAAAAAATGAAGACAAAAAATAGTGGGCTTAGTTGAACTTTTGCCCAAATAATAGAAGTTAAGATATCTTGAATATATGTTTACAAACAATAAGTCTAGAGTTGAGCTCTCAATTCCAAATGTATTAAGAAAAAAAATAGTAAAAAGTAGTTGAACTTTTGACAATATCTCCAATGGGTGGGTGATGCTTATTCATGAAAGAGATACCACTAAAGAAATTGTGATAGTTATTAAAATAGGTTATGAGAGTACAATAAAATAGCCAACAAAAGCCATTGTTTAGTATTTTTATTGTATTGGTCATGGATTCGAATTTCTTTTTCTTTCATAATGAATTCAAAAGATTACGATTAAATAAATTTATAGGTTGTGTTTGTATTTAAATGATCTCGGATAAAATAAACTTATAAATTGTGTTTGCATTTAAGGATCTTATTGGACTACTATAAATGATGAGTTATTAAAAACTATATTTATATCATATATTATTATAACATTAATTATTATAAATTGTATTTAAGGCACCGATTACATGTAATTATAATAGGGGAAATAAAATGATTAATTTCAAATGAAAGCATAAATTATATGAACGACCACTTACTTTGATTCTTAACTCGATCATTTGAGTTGAAAGGGTTTTTTTTTTTTTTTTAACAAAGCATTTCATTAATAAACCAAAAAAGACTTACAATAGAAATGCTCAAAGACAGAAAGCACGACCAAAAACAAAACAGAAACACAATAATCTGAAAGCGATAACTTGAGTTTGGCTTACAAGTTAGGCTAAGATAAAATAAAAGACGAAGAACTGTGAACCAAGTAACTTCTAAAGTGATCTGAGACACCTTTCGAACCGATGATTTTACATAAAGGATTGGTAGGTCCCAATGTAAAATGTCAGTGGTAAATAGTCAATACTTCATTGACTGACGTTGAAGAAACTTTGGGGGTTACCACTATGAATATAATAACCACTGAAGAGCAAGAACCCACCAAAGTAGAAAACAAGAGTTTCAAGACCATAGAGAAACTTGTCTAATGAATACAATAATTTAACTTGACATTTAGGGGGTGTTTGTTTGACATGTTTAGGTAGGATTTAGGTTAAGGAGTTATATTCAGTAGTTAAAAATTGAGAGTTGTGCCAAAAACTCGATTAGATGTAGTTTTTGTGTAAAGTAGTTAGAGTAAAAGTCTTGTTTGAATGTAGATTTAAAATGAGTAGTTATTTTTAGTAGTTAAAAAAGAAATGATTAAAAATGAGTGGTTAAAAATGAGTTATTTTGATTGATTTGAAAATAATGATTAAAAATGAATTGTTAGAAATGATTGAATAGTTATAAACAAATAATTAGAAGTGAATGGTTAGAAATTAGAGTTATTTTTAAAAGATGTAGATTTTCGAAGAAGAATTAATAAATCTTAAAACTAAATCTTACCTAAATATGTCAAACAAACGGTCTCTAGACAATCGTTGAAAGGTTTGATTAGCTTGAAATACAATGATTTAACGTAAATGGCTTTAGACTTCGTGTCATTATCCACTAGGTAGAGATATATTAAAAAGATGATAATGTAATGTGAACACTAGGACTTTTATGGTATGTTTGGTCCTCCATTTATGTAAATGGTCGGGTTGGTTATATAACTCAACCCGTGTTTGTCTTACCATTTATTATAAACGGTGGTTACTTAAACTTGCGTGCCTGTTTATTTAAACCTACGTGCCAGTTTATCTAAACTTTATATTTTTATGAATATTGACTATAAATTTTCCTTAAAATTTTCTAATATATATATGATGTTTTTTAACAAAATTAACTGGTGATTGTTTGAAATAATAACTCATGAATTGGTCTTAATTAATAGTATATCATTTTTTCTTTTTCTTTTTTAAAGTAGTATATGCTTTTTTTTAATTAGTATATTTTGTTTATTTTAGATTGATTCACTACTTAAACATTAAATCTTGAAAAATGAATCTAAAAAGAAAATATTTTGTGAAGAATAAAGAAAACAAAACAGGTCAATATTAACTTAAAAAATTAATTTCTAATACATAACTATATCAATATATAAATGAAATAGAATATGAAAAAGAAAATAATAAATATTCATTTTTTTCATTTTTTTATTACGTTGGATATTAATTATAAGTTTATTAAAAAAAAGTTATTAATTATTTGTTAACTTTTTAATTCAAATTTAAGTAACTAAAAAAATTGTGAAAAAAATTTCATAACTTTACTTACAATAACCTACACTCCAAACACAGTTTATCATAACCCTTCTTATAATAGTCTGCACCTCAAACACAGTTTATTATAATCTACCGTTTATCATAACTCTTTCGTCTATAATTACACAATCGGTTTCCCAAACACATCTTTTAGAAATGATAATTCTAAGTGATTTTTTTTTTTTTTTTATATTCGTGACTGTCCAGATCAGCTTGTGCACATCTCGACTAATGTCACGAGATATACCGTCTAACCATACAACATTTGGATGTCAAGAAAATTAATTTTTAGGTGGATGATCACCTTAGATTAAAGACATTACTTTAAGCACCTTTTTGACCCACTTAAGCTACTCCATACGGTTCTAAGTGAATATTTGAAATCCTCTTGGATGTATATTCAAATAAATCATTAATGAATGTTGGATATTGAAAATTTTAAATGCATGCATATCTTTCAGATAAATTGACAAATGTATTAACTTTTTGAAATTTGTAATGTTAGACAAAATTTCCAAAGAAAAAGAAAATCAAATTTTTAGCCAAAATTTTAAATTTAAAAGATATATATATTTTTTCAAATTCTATCGCTTTTATATATTTTTTAAGAAAAAGCTTGTCCAAAGTTGTAGAAATACTTTTTAAAATGTATATCACAAAGCGCATTTCTTAGAAATGTCCAAAGAAAAAAAGTTGAATAAAGACAATAAATTGATGCAAATGGGAAACTCTTTTTTCAAATAAATCAGCTATATTAAAATCATTAGGTAGCACGTATAGGATTTTTTTAAGAATGTTTTTTTTTTTTTTTTTTTTTTTTTTTTTTTTTTTTTTTTTCATTTTACCCAGGAACCACTAATATTATGCCAAAATAAATATCTATAATAACTAATAACTTATGCATCAAGTTGACTGTCACGCAATTGTGAGTCAAAGTCAGAATAGCCTTTTACACAATGTCTCTAAATTCCAAATAATTAAATTACTATCTTTTTCATTTTCGTTTGGCTATTCTTAATTTATATAGAACTTATACGGTTATATTACAAATTCCGTCATTGATATTTAGTCTTAGAAATGTTCCAATAATTTGATTAAATTCTCGTAAATAGTCCGTAAAGTATAAGAACGATAAAACACTGTGACTATTTTATAATTTTTAGTAATTGCTATTTTTATTGTTCCATTAAATAATAAGCCCAACATATATATGTTTTTAGTAGCATCATATGTTTAGAGGTTACAAGAATCTTTTGCAAATAAATGTATGAAGATGGATAAATGAGAAATTCAAATGTCTTGCTTGTTAATACCATTTTTTTTTATAGGTTTATGTCGTTAATAATTAACTTACATATTGATTTAGGTAAAATATATGAATTTGTATCGATGTACATGATTTATAAGAAATGGTAATTGCCCAAGATAATAATTTGGAGCCAATAAAAGTATAGTTCTACCGATATCTTGTACAACCTAGTAACCATGAGGTTATAGGTTCGAATCTCCCTCTCCATAAAAAAAAAAAAAAAAAAAAAAAATTTGGATAAATGAGAATTACAACAAAATAAATAAATAATTGCTTAATTGACGTGTATTTTACTATTTATCACATTTTAAATTAATCTTCAACTTTTTATAATATTGTATTATATAACAAAAGATAAGGAGATCGATCTAAACTAAAAATTCATGGTCAATCTAAGTATAATTTAAAATGTGAATATTGCAATTAGTTCAACAAAAATCAAGATAGTTTAACAAAAATTTGGATATTCGAGTTGGCATAGATTTGAATATTGCAATTAGTTCAACAAAAATAAATAAATAAAATCAAGATAGTAATTAAAAATAGATACCATTTGGAATCAATTCAAATTATGTTGATTATGCTAAATTTAAGGAGTCAATTCAAACTATAATGTTCATTGGAAATAAATTCAAAACTAAGCAATCATCAAATAGCTCATTCAAAGTTAACTAAGCATATTTCAGAAGAAAGCAATGAACATCCATGATTTAAGGATGACCAAGTCATAAACCAATCATGTCAATCTAAAATAAAGTTTTTTTTCTTCTTCTTTTTAACTCAATAACATTTAGAATGAATTTGACACATTTCTATTCTATTATAGTTGAATTATATATTAGATTATTATGAATCTGGTCAAAATTAATTTGCAATAATAATATTAACTCACCTATCTTATAAAAATAATTGTAAGATCTCATCAACTTTTCAATGTAAACACTTTTACATACTTCTTCAAAATTGTGTATCTTTGAGTATATTTTTTAGTTGGATCTCAATCTTTTTTTATTGGACTGAATTGAACTATGATGTCATATTATATTAATACAAAGTTTTATTCTAAAAATTAATTGACTGTGAAAAACTAACTGTTTATTTTTATAAAGATTATAAGGTTTTTTCATGTTTGGAATGTAAAATTCTTTACATTACGATTATTTGGCAAAGATGAATTTGCCAACTTGATTTTATTCAATTAATTAATATACTACATCATAAAAGTATATATACTTGTATTGCTCAAATGATATAAAATATGTATCATCGATTAAGTGGGGAGACGTTTAAATTTTCCTTTAAAGAATGGTTAAAAAAAATATAAATTCTCACTTTATTTCAATTTTTATTTTTTGACACATTGAATAACAAGTCAACCAAACCACTATAATTTCTCTCTACTTTGTACAAAGCTCTATCTTAAAATTATGGTGATGAAAGAAGTAGTTCACTTAATTATCTTATAAATGTTATAATTTTTTTTTCTTCTTTTTTAAGGTTAACATTATTCTTTAGGTTTTTTTTTTTTTTTTTGAAAAGAGTATCCCTTAGATTCAACAACATAAATCACCAATCTTAAAATCATATTTAAATTTCATTTTGTTAAATCAAGTATCTATTTTGAATTTATTAGACTATAATACCATATTGGATAATATATATTTTTATCTCGAAATTGTTGAGGATTCCACACCGATAAGGTGAGGATCTCCTCTAGTGTTTATATGGTCTTCTCTCATCATCAATTAATTTTGAGATAGATGTCTTCACTTTCTAATATGGTATGAAAGCCCATTAAGCCAAAACGCGAAATTAGTCCAATAAAAAAAAAACTCGGATCCAATTTGCTAGTGTTTATAAGGTAGGATAAAAACTAATTTGTCTAATCTTAAAATGTGACTTGATTTACGAAATGGGTCGATGACGTGTTGATTATCTTGATAAGTAGTAATTCATTTCAACTTTATGGACACAGATCATAGCTCTTATTAGGGGTGATTTCGGTTCGGTTTTTGTTGGTTTTGTGCCAAACCGATAACCGAACCGATATCTTCGGTTTTCTAAAAATGGATCCGATCCAATGTCCAATAAAGTATAGAACCAATGATTCGGTTTTCACTTGGTTCGATTCGGTTTTGGATCCGATCCAATGTCCAATATTTTTAATATATCAAAAACAACATTTCTAACAAAAAAAAACTTCTTCAATTTTCTTTAACAAGTTTGGTCCTTGCATCTAATTTTCTTTCATAAAATTAATTTTAAATAGATAATGA
>JBBMKA010000001.1:5403096-5414553 GCA_037833695.1 Sechiopsis laciniata
ATAAACAAAATATACTAATTAAAAAAAATGATAAACTACTATAAAAAAAAATTATATACTATTAATTAAGACCAATTCATGAGTTATTATTTCAAACAATCATCAATTAATTTTGTTAAAAAACACACATATATATGTTAGAAAAATTTAAAGAAAATTTATAATTAATATTCATAAAAATATTTAATAAAAAATATAAGGTTTAGATAAACTCACATGTAAGTTTAGATAAAAGACATTCAAATTTCGGTAACTAAACAGTGGGACGAACACGGATTGAGTTATTATAATCAATCTGGCCGTTTAGGAGGTCCAAACATACCCCAAATTATACTCACTACGCCAAAACCCTAACCTTCCATAGTTTCACATTCTTCTGAGCATCTTCTCTTTCACTTGGCAGTTCCAGTTTTGAGCTTCAAAAATCCAGCAGATTTTCTGAATTTAGCAGGTTTCAATGGCTGCCGCAAAGTTGAACAATAAGAAAGGTGTGAAACGGGACGACCCTCCATCGAAAAGGAAGAAAACGACGAGCTATTCACACCCAAACGTTCTAAGGAGGATGAATCTGACCTTTCTGATGCTCTGGATGAGGAATAATTGGAGAATGGAATGCTTGATGTTGATGAAGAAGAAGGATATGGGTCTGGTTCGAGAGTTTCTTCTGATGGCGATGATCTTTTGGCTGATGATCTCCTTCAAGGAAGTGATGAAGGTGATTTCCATTTTCTTTTTGTTTTGATAATTATGTTTTCTCTTGTGGGGTTTTGTAGATGATGATTTTTTTTTTTTTGTGCAGAGAATGTTTCAGGGTCTGTTTCTGGTTCGGATTCTGATGAATCTGATATCGAAGATAAGTCGAGAGCTATTGATGAAGGGCTAGTGACGAAAAAGATGCAGCGGATGAAATGCAGCTCAGTATTAAAGAAGAATCAGACGAGTTTAGATTACCAACCAAGGAGGTAACATTTATTTGCAGATTCACAGTGTTTAATTTATGGGAAAATGAACTTCATGGACTGGCCAAGTGGTCAATAGTGTCTTAAGTAACTAAGAAATAACGCGTTCAATTCATGATGCCACCTACCTAGAAAATAATTTGCTACTTATTTTTTTCGACATCTAAATATTTTAGGGTCAGCTTCTAAAAGGTGTAGTACTCTCCAATGATTTTATGTATCACATTGTAATAAGTTGGTTACATCTTCGAGTCGCGAATGTGGTTGAATTCAAAATAATATTTTAGGGTCGGTATATACCGTGAGAATAGTATAAGTGTGCGGTCCCCAAGGGGTGGCGCAGTGTTTGAAGACTTGGGTTTTGAGGGTATGCTCTCCTCAAGGTCTCAGGTTCAAGGTTCAGTTGTGACATTGCTCATTTAATGTCTCCAGTGCCTGGCCTAGGGACAGGGGGTGGTTACCTTTTAAAAAAAAAAAAAAGTATAAGTGTGCGTAAGCCCATCTCGATATTCACGATATTTAAAAAAAAAGTAAATTTGATGGGGATTGATTTATATTTGGTTACTTTTCTTTTTTTTTTGATGTTTGAAACATGTTCGTTATTGCCGTGTTTTAAGTTGAAAAAAAGGTGCTTAGACCTCCTAACCTTTCAAATTTACAAAGGCGGTTAAGAGAAAGTATACATTTTCATTTGTTATCTGCAGTTTATTCTTTTCCCTAGCTCCTCATGTAGTTATGTAACCCCATGTTTGCTGAAATGTAATGTTAGTTGTTCGAGTACTTACAAATTTCAAGGCTTTGAGGCAAGAGGGGACAACCCGGAAGGATTATGTCGAACAACTTTAGAAAGATATGATTTCATATTATGGCTATAACGAATTTCTTATTGGTTTTCTAATTGAGGTAACAAGTCATATGCATTTTTTTGTTTATATATGTTGATTTTGGTTTCGGAGTAAAAGTTCATATGAAAGTTAATTATCAACATGCTTTCTCTTCAGATGTTTTCGGTTGTCCAGCTAATGGAACTTATTGAAGCTTTTGAAAAGCCTAGACCAATGTGTTTGCGGACTAACACCTTAAAGGTAATTAACATACATGTCTCTCTGTTTGTTACATGCAACTTCTTATAAATTATAATGTGTATCTTATTCGAATGCTTCTCTTTTCTCTTAGACAAGAAGGCGCGATCTGACAGATGTTCTGATTAACAGAGGTGTAAACTTAGATCCTTTAAGCAAGTGGTCAAAGCCAAGGTAACTGGTTTTAGTGAATTCATCATCCATTCCATCTTTTTTAAAAAAAAAAACGAAGTAGTTTTATTTCCTATATTTATTGTAGGTTGAACTTGTTGTGTACGATTCCCAAGTGCCAATTGAAGCAACTCCTGAATACATGGCTGGTTTTTACATGGTAAACTGTCTACTAATTGTATTATTTCTTTAGTTCCATTCATCATTGGCTTTAATCAGTAAATACGTATGTTTTGCTTGTTCAGCTACAAGGTGCAAGCTCCTTTCTGCCTGTTATGGCCCTTGCTCCTCAGGAAAACGAACGAATCATTGACATGGCGTAAGTGAATAAACAAGTTCAACATTTTCTCACTGTTATTTAATTGTGATTCTATTTTTTCTTTAATTGTTCAACTATCTCAGGATTAATATTTGCTAATGAGATGAAAGTACCAAGACTGAAGTCACTTACTGCAAAGATACATCGAATGGGTGCAAATACCGTTGTCTGTAACTCCGATGGGAAGGAGGTCTGATATCATTATTCTATCATATTTTTTGTCTCTTAGAATTTCCAATATGGTTAGGCTTGGTTTAAATATGAAAATACTATTTCATTACATTTTTTTTTTTTTTTTTAGAGAAAATAAGATGCTGCATGATTTATGCCAAAACAACACAAGCTTGCACTAAATTCTCTTTCCTTTTTTCTTGTTTATTCTCATTCAGCTCCCGAAAGTATTGGGGATGAATACAGCCGATAGAGTACTTCTAGACGCCCCTTGCAGTGGATCTGGAGTAAGTACCTTGTGTCTGTGCAATGGGGTTTTTTTGTTGTTCCCTGCAAGAGTCCATTACTTAACTGTTATTTATCATTTGATGGCATTTTCTCTTCCATTATTGTTCTTCAAACTGATTTTGTTTTTATTTGTAGGTTGTATCTAAGGATGAATCTGTTAAAACCTCAAAAAGCCTAGAAATGTGCTATGTTACAGAAAGTATATCCGATCATTATGTGTCTTGGGCATTGACCCTTTAAGCATTCCATTCATTACTTTGGTTCCATTGCTCAAAAGGAGAATTTCCCATAAATCTAACTCTCTGTCCCATACAGGAACTTATACTTGCTGCAATTGACATGGTTGGTGCAAATTCAAAATCTGGGGGATATGTTGTTTACTCCACATGCTCTATAATGGTTGAAGAGGTCTGTATTAATTCATCCTGTCATTTTTCTTTCTTGTTGATACCATATATACATTTTTTTTTTTATGTATATCACATTTTAGAATAATATGCTACAATACAAATGTAGCATCATCATCTACTGAACCTTCAGCAACTTTGTGATACAATATTGTATATTACTAATGGCACATTCACATCTTGCAGAATGAAGCAGTAGTTGACTATGCACTAAAGAAGAGGGATGTGAAACTTGTGTCGTGTCGCCTTGATTTTGGACGTCTCGGGTACTTGACCATTCTCTCTTTCTTCCCTCCAACACATCACAATTTTTAAACTAAACTTATTCTCAACATCCTTGGTTCAATTAACCAACATATTTTTGTTTTAGGTTTATGCATGAATGAATATTCTATTGTTGCTTGTAATGGTAGTGCCTTTTGGTTTGAACTGTTTAATATTTCCACTATTATACAGTTAAAGAAAATGAGCAACAAGATACCAACTGCTCAATCTTCAGAATCATTAGAAGAGGCCATGGTGGAAAAAGATAGTGAGGCAGAGAAGAGTGCAAATGAGAAGAATGATGGTGAATGCGTTCACCCGTGAGTAAACGATGTTAAAAAGAAGAAGGTTTCGCAAAACCACGACGATGAAACGGCGAAGAATCCAAGTTCAATGGAAAAGAGGAAGAAGAGATCATTTCTTCTTCCTAAAAAAACTAAGCTATAAACTCTAGATATGGAAAAAAATGGAAGCACAGGTGGTATGAAAAAAATGGAAGGGATACAAAAATGGATTAGACATCTAATCAAGTGAAATCATTCCTAAAAAACTAAGCTATAAATTCTAGATATGGAAGCTGTTAGATTAAAAAAAAAAGAAAGTAATGGAGGCTATTCTATACAATTAAATTTTCTTTAATTGATTGATTGATTTTTTATTTTTTGTTCATCAACAATCTTTAGAGTTCAAACTTGTAATTTTTTTTTTATAATCTAAGTTGTAATTACTTAGCAAAATATATATATATATATATTCAACAAATGTTTGGTCTAATTGGCGTATAATTAAATATATGTTGGTTCATTTAAATTTAATAGCTAAAATCCTAGAAGATATACATCCTTAATTATAGGATGATGGCCAGGAGTAAATGACTAATTTTGCCCTATTTCTCTAATATAACTTTGGTCAACTAGGAAAATGATTAAATTAAGAAAATTTATTTTAAAAAATGGCTACAACTTTGGTCATCTTTGAAATCTTTTTTTGAGAACGTGGTCATCTTTGTAATTACATAACCGTGAAACTAAAAAAAGGTGATTTAATATACTTTTGCCTTTTGTTATTATTGCAGAGTTGAGTCATGCAAATCGTTTCATTTTTATCTATTTTGCAAGTTACCTTATGCATCAATTTTACTCATTTTTGCAAGTCATCTTGAGCATCAATTTTACCATCAAAAGAGTCGGTGACCTGATAATTTCATTATTTGGTAGAAATTCAGTTTAACACTATGGTTACTAATTTTATCCCTAGAATTGATATTTGGCTCTCATTTGAGAGTAGTACCCTCTTTGTAGAGTTTATAGTCCCTTTCTCCCAACTTGTACTAAAAAAAAAAAACATCAATTTTACCCTCACATGTTTCTACATATTTCCCATTTTCAAAAATTGGTTATCACCAAAAAAAATTCTCACTATCCCATTTTTTTATCAACACGCAATTTCGAAGCTACACCAATAAAACGAGCATTAAAAAAAAAAAAAAAAGGTTAAGAGGTTAAATCAAATATATCTACTCGTTTTTCTTCTCGAATAGAATCTCTGAATTTAGGGGTTTTTTTCTCTTCCTCTTTTTTATTTTCTCTACCTTACAAGAATAAGAATAACTACCCACGAAATAAATTCTTATATTTTTGCCTTATAGAATATTTAATACAATTAGGGGCCTTACAAAAATCACCCCAAGCCGAGCTGTGAACCAAGCGGGTCGGTTCACTTTGAATCTTATTGGATGAACACAAGAAGAGCCATGAGATTATTCTAAAGAACAATCAAAGCATCTAACAAGCTATGCATATAAAGAGAACACCCAATGGAGGAAAAAAGGTCGGCCTCTTCTCGCACTTTCCCACTTGTGGACTTGGAATTTTGAAAATGTCCCACAAATAGAAATCAATAATAATTAAAGATGAAACGACTGATAATCATAAACTACTAATAAATTCAAAAGTTTATATTCAAAAGTTGAATACACTTGATGTGGATGTTATAACTGGATTATCAAATACAAAGCTAGGGATGGAGTTCGGTCTACAGCTACCCAAGAGAGGAGCTTTCCTAGGCATTGCACCAACCTCATTACTTCCGACACTAGCTCAATGTAAGCGGTGGTCGGAAGGTAACCTTCAGTTCGGTACGGGTCCTGCGTGGTATGCTCGTGTAAAGATTAGCGTAGGCCTCGAATGGGATGTTGTATCTATTGTCTTTGGGCTACTAATTCTTTGGCAACATTACATTACTCCATCCTCCCTTCACTTTACCTCCTTAGGGGTGTTCCCTTGTTTCCACAGTACACAATTTCCCTACCCTTTCAAAACTTCATATTATCGAAATGTCAACCGTAGAAACGAAGAAATGTCAACCGACTTGCTGTTGACTGATTCGAGTAGTCAAGTTCCAAGCCCATGGCTGGTACCTTTCACATATGTGATATTTGCTAGGTATGCTGTTAGTTTGGTAGAGTTTCTGTTGGCTGGAGGAACAATTAGGTTGGTGGAATGAGCGATGATTCTATAAGAGAAAAAGTTTCTTTCTCTTTTCTTTTATAGACACTTGGATTTTTTGATTCAGCATTTGTAATCACAGCTAAAGTGACTGATAAAAAAGCCTCCAAAAGATATGAAAAGGAGATAATGGAAATTGAAGTCTCCTCTTCGATATTAACGATAATAGCAACAGATTCATTAGTCGATTTTCTTTGCTTTCTTGGGATGGTGAAGAAAGCAGTAGAGAATGGCACTGGTTTGGTGGTGGCATTTCAAACAATGGTTTTGCAGGCTCTTCTTTGTGGAACTTTGGTTCTAATCAATTGGCCTTTGTAGTTTGTACCAATGACTTTTCTTTAGAATAGATAAAGGGCAAGATGCCAAGCTCCTTGACAATTAAGTCCTTTATGTGGCTCTAGCCACTTCTATTTCCTTTTCATTTCTACTTTTATTAGGGAGACTACATATGATATAGGAGAATTTTTTGTTTTTTGTGTGTTGGGATTGGGGAGTTTGTTGACTTTTTTTTTATAGCCCAGGAACTTGAAGCTTTGCTTCTCTAAACCCAAGGCATTACTAGCTTACCTCTAGGCTGTACCATTGGTATACACTAGAATAGTAGAGACACAATTGGAGGCGTCTACAAATTAATGTCACAAATAGGTCTTGAACTTGGGACCTCAATAAGAGTATACTCTCAAAGTCTAAGCCTTCGACCAATTGCACCACCTCTCGGGGACATGGAATATGTTGTCTTGATCCTTTCCTTTCTTAAAATATAGGTTTTGAAGATTTGGGTTATTTTTTGTTTGAACAATATTTGGGAGTGAGAGGTTTCAAACATGTAGCCTCTTGGTTACTAGATCCATTGGAGCTCGAGATTCGGTTTTTTTGTATATTTCTAGGTTTGAGTTGTTTGTGTCTATGCCAGATATCAAGTGTCTTTCTTTGTGGGTTGTAGGTTCAAATCTTGTGTGTCAAATGTTTGAGTTATGGGAAAACAGCTATATTGAAAGAAAAGCACAAGAGTTGTATTACATTAATTATACCAGCCACAATTATACATGATGTCCAGTGCAAAGCTTTACAGCTCACACCAAAGGCAAAGACAGAAAAGCAACTGTATCCTCTAATAAAAAACCACCATATCAATAGTATAAATACAATACATGTTCGTTTTTTTAACTTTTTCCTCCATAACAACACTTAGATTTACATGAAATTGCATAAAATTTAGCAGGACCATTCAATGAAAGTTCATCATATTTTGAGAAGCCAAAGATGAAATGATTACAGAATATACTATGTTTTTCACCTGAGGCTTCTTAATGAACCTTCTCAAGATTCAGCAGGAGGACTTTGGATGCAGCAAAGCCATTTCTTCTGATAATCATCCACATGAGGAAAAAAGGCCATAGAAAACTTGTAAATACAATATGTAAGGACATACTGTACATTATTCATTTTGTACAAGTAATAAACAACAAAAGAGTGCAGCACTGGCTACCGATATCAAGTTGTACGTTCGAAGGACTACATTTATGCAACAAGAACCAGTCCTTTCAAAGATGAATAAAAATAGAAAACATCTCATGTTTCATGAACACAAAGTTCAATACAAGGCGTATAAAATCAAACAGATACTAGTTTTGTTACCTTAAATGATGTTATATAGTCTCTCCTAAAAACTAAACTGGTTAAATGAATTACAAATTTGTTCCCTATAGTTGAAAGAAACTTAGAATTTAATCCCTATAGTTTTTGAAGTTAAAAATTAGTCCATATGGTTTGATAAAAACTAAAAAATAGTACATATGGTTTGTAATAGCGGACGGATTAAGAACGTGGCAAGTAGCTATTCATGTGTAGATGGTGTGAGTTAAGAAGGTGATTGAAATAAAAAAAATTGTTAGAAATTAGCAATTTAATGCAACTTCTTTGGAAAGCAGCAACTTGATCTTCATCCAATTAACTATTTAATCCACGCCATCAACAAGTACAAAATATCACCTCATTTACACAGATAGTTATCTACCACGTACTTGATTCACAAGAGATTACAAACAATTGAAACTATTCTTTAAGTTTTATCAAAGCATAGAGACTAATTTTAACTTTTGAAACTATAGAGACTAATTTTAACTTTTGAAACTATAGAGACTAATTTCAAACTTTCTTCAAACCATAAAGACCAAATTTGTAATTTAACCAACTAAATTCTAGGTACTTTACCGACATGGTTAGACTCCAGATGAAGATATTTCCCAAGAGGTGAACAAACCTTAATGCAGATCTATGTACATACATAGGCATACAAAATTGCACTGACAAAAGGCAATGCTCTTAGAAATTCATTGACACTAATGGACCAAACAATTGTCCCACAGGTACAAAAGAAGAATGATTTAGATGCCAAGTATTTCGTTTTTGTTTTTTGTTTTATATTTGTGAGTGTCCGAGTCAGCTTACGGGACATACCGCTTGACCTTACAACATTTGAATGTCAAGGAAACCCATATAAAATTAATTCCAGGTCATTACCACCATGAAGGCATGGATTGAACCCACAACTTTTTGGTTTCTTAATGTCCTGATGACCACTAACCTTTCCATGATGGTTTAGATCCCAATTATTTTATACTGTCAACAGACATGTGAGCTAAAAAGCAACAGCAAAATTGATAAGGGTTGATTAAGAATGATATCTTACGGGCGGTGCCTTGGCAGGATCTGGTCCAGACCTCCCCTGTGCATCAAGTTTTCCAGGTGAATCAACGTTGCCGCCTGTTTTCTTCTCATCTCTAGCTTTGTTAAAAATCACAGTGAATCCCTCGGCAGATGTCGGATCATTAACATCCCACTCACCAAATTTTGGTAATGGCCGACCTTTGTCCTACAATAAGAGAGAACAATCTAAATGAATCTGGTAGCTTTCATTACCAATCGCGCTATGAATCTAACATCCATCATCTCTAACATTGCTTTTATAACTACAGATTTTATATATACAAGAATCAATCAAACAAAACAAAACAAAAAAGATCAATTATAGAGTTCCCTCCAACAGGTGTTAATCGATTGAATTAAAACCTAGCAAAAACCCTGGTAGTTTTCATTACCAATCGCCCCTATGAATCTAACATCCATCATCTCTAACATTGCTTTTAATTTTTATAACTACAGATTTCATAAATACGAGAATCAATCAAACAATAAACAAACAGATCAGTTAAAGAGTTTCCTCCAACATCTTTTAATCGAATAAATTAAAACCTAGCAGAAAATTTTCATTACCAATCTCCCTATGAATCTAACATCCATCATCTCTAACATTGCTTAACTACAAGTCTACAACAGATTTTAAAAATATGAGAATCAATCAAACAAAACAAAACAAAACAAAACAGATCAATTAAAGAGTTTCCACCAACGTCTGTTAATCGAATGAATTAAAACCTAGCAGAAAATCCAGATTTTGGCCCTCAATATAACCAGAACAAAATCGATCAGCTTTAGCATCGTAAGAACAATAAACAAATTAAAGTAGAAACCACAGAAGCGCATAATTAAACAAATGATAAATCAAAATGGCGAATCGAATCAAGAATACGGAAATTGAACACAAACCGATCGAAAAGCACATCAAATCGAATTTTAAAAAAAAAAAAAAAAAAAAAGAATCCAAAAACAAGAAATCGAACGATTACATACCGTCATGAATTCTAGAGAGAGAACGATTCAGAGGAAAAGATGAAATTGAAATGAATCAAAGAAAGAAATTAGAATAGAGGATTGAGAAAAAGAAAGAAGCGTCTTTTGTAAATTGGCCCAAATGTGGAACCATATGGGGAGGGAGGGAATTGTAATTTTGATCCATTTTTGTTACAATTAATTTGATTTTTTATTTAATGTTCAATTTTATGCCATATTTTTGAGAAAAATACTTTTTTTTTTTTTTAGTGATGGAGTTTGGGGTTGAGTTTCAATTTAGTTTTTATATTTTAAAATTGATCACCTTTACAAATATTTGATAATGTGATTATCGTACAAAAATATTATTGAAATCTTAAAGGATAAAAATGTTTGATTTTGAAACAACAAAAAAATTCAATAGAAATTTGATTAAATTCCAAATATTAAAAAAAAAATGGAAAGTTAGATAAGAATGAATCTAACTTCAAAGTTACCCACCAAAAAGAAATGTAAAATCTAAATTGATTATAAATTTAGTACATGTATTTTGAACTTTGGGCCTATATTAGTAGCACAATAAAATGGTGAATTGACTATACTATCAAATTCCAAAAAATGGAATTTTTTTGGTCCTCAAATTATGAAGGTTGTTATGTCACTCTTGCCAAACTTGTTCTTGACCACCTCTTCAAAGTTATTAAAAATCATTTTGGACTAAGACATGATGTAATTTTCAAATGTCACAAATTTGAAAAATTGGAGGCCATCTAAAAGATGTAATGGAAGAATTTATTTCCTCACCAATATCGATGTATATTAAATGATCAAAATGTTTTGGATTTGAATTCAGAACCCCAATTATAGTAGAACTTAAAAGAGAAAAAACAAAATAAAACAAAACAAAACGGAAATTTAAATTAGGTTGAACATTTAAAATTTGGTGGATAATGAAAATTTAAAAAATAAAAAAGTGATTACAAATCAATAAGCCCTTAAGTTAGGTATGATAATGAGATATGAAAGATGAAAATATCAGAAATTAATAAGATATTAAAACATATATGATATTAAAAATTAATTAAAAATAGTATGATAATGAAACATGAAAGATAACTGGGAAAAGGACTGAGTTGATAATATCATAATTTAAATATAGAAGTATCAAATAATTTATATTAGAAAGAAAAATAGTTTATTTATGATAATGTTGCTCAAACTTTGCTTCTATAAATGTTTTAGTCAATGTTTAAGAGATGTCAACATTGGTTGTCACATTCATTTTAGGCAATTATTATTTTTTTTCCCAAAATGTGGTAATCACAATCTTGACTTTATAATAAAGAGTAATTAATTGTCTAAAAAAATAAAGAATAATTAATTTATACATGGGAATGGGATTCCATCTTCTATTAATGATTAAATATTTTCTTACCAAAAACAAATAAAAACTAAAGAATATACTTTGGATGGATCTGCTTTTAAAATCAACCAATGAGATTTATGATGATGAAATTTCAATTGTCTTTATTCTGTTAACCACTTTGCAAATAGATTAATATATATATATATATATTTATTTTTTGAATGAGGACTATAATTTAGATTACACACACA
>JBBMKA010000001.1:5414653-5432347 GCA_037833695.1 Sechiopsis laciniata
TTTTTATCTAAAATTTAAAGGATTAAAATGAGAAAAATGTATAATAAAAGAAAAATATACATCAGCCAAGGGTAAAAATATATGTTATAGGAGAATGGTTATGAAAATTTAAATAAATAAAAAATTAAATAAATAAAAACGGGGTGGGAATCGGGGAAACGGGAATGGGGAATACATTCCCTATCTCCGGCCCCGTTTAACCGACGGGGAATTTTCTTTCCCGTTCCCCGTCTAAACACGGGGCGGGTCCCCACGGGGAAAATGAACATCTCTAGTGTGAATGAATTGAAACTTTAGAAAAGAGAAAGTAATATTGTTTGAGATTTGATTTTTGAGTTGAGAAAGATGTGGAGTGTGGGAAAGAAATAAAGGTGGTAGTTTAGATAGTAGAGAAAAGGAGAGATTAGAGACAAAGACGATCATGGCCCGTGGGAAAATCAATTTTTTTTTTTAAGCATCTATTTTCTTTTCACATTGTTAAATATATATATATAGCTCTTTGATATATTTGAAAGTTAAAAGTAAAAAAAGGAAAACAATTCTATTGATGTCAAAATTTTAGATAAAAATCAAATTTGACAAAAATTGATTCATTCAAATTTAATCGATGATTTCAATCAAGCCTAGAAAGTTGATGGCTTCAATAAGTTAAATTGATGGACAAATTAATGAAAAAGAATAAAAGAAGAAATATTTTATTATGTATAAAATATTTTTAATTAGTTGTTATAATTAAAATAGAAGGTTAGAATTTGGTATATAACAAAATTCCCTATTATATGGTACTTTTTTTGTTAGATTTTATGAGACATAATATCAATTTTTAGGATCGATGGATTACCACCAATAATGAAACTACTAAGCTACTAACTATTCGATTATTTATTGTTAGCTTTTCTTTGAAGAAATTCAATTTGTTCATTAATTATGCTTTTTTCACTTTTTATTTAATATGTAAGGTTGGGTAGTTCCAAAGAAAAATAAAAAATAATTTAAAAATTTCTAGTAGCAAAATTTCAATAGAACAATAAATTTTATTATTATTATTACTATTACGAAGAAACCAGTTCGTCCAAAGTTATAGAAATACCTCTTAAAAAAAAAGGAAAAAAAAAGGAAATATTTCTTATAATTTAGATCACAGCGAAATTGAAGAGATAGTGAGTAGCCAAAAAAGTTGAAAAAGGACAATAAATAGATGCAATTGGGAAAATCTTTTTCAAATAAATCAGCTATATTAAATCATTAAGCGACACGTGACTTTGGCAGAATCTTTATGGATCTTTTCTTTTTCTTGTGAAAACTTTTTTTTTTTTTTTTTTTGAGAATTTCTTGTGAAAGCAATTAGGACTGCACTAACAAGTATCTGTAGTAATAATAAATGTTGTCATATTAACATTTATTTATTGTTAACTAGGAATCTCTGATATCTTCTTATGGCCTTAAATAAAATGTTTATTGGTCATTAATGATGCCGTTGTTGCATTAAAAAATCTATGAATCTCTAATATCATCCCAAAGCATCTATATTAATAAATAATAAATAAATAAAATAGCATATCAAGTTGACCGGTGACTATTATGTCTAACTAAAGATGTGTCAAAAGTTATAATTATTTTATACAATGACAATATAAGTGCATGACTCTAATATTTAAATAGCATATCAAGTTCACTGGTAACTATTATGAATAACCAAAATTGTGTCAAAAGTTAATGATGTTGAATATTTTTTAAATAGTGTTGAATTAAAAAAAATATATATTATATGCACTCCCAACATTATAATTAAACATTTATGACGTTTTTTTTTTGTTAGCTTGATATGTAAAATGGGTCGATGATCTAAAAGTTCGTAGGTTTAATCCATTACAATTGGTTAGTTAAATTAGTTTGGACATTTACAAAAAAAATAAAAATAAAAATAATAATAATGTTCATGGGAAATATTTTTAAAAACTAAGCATCTGACTCGTTGCTTGTTAAAAAATTGAATGTGGTATTTGTCAATTTGAACATTACTTGGTTGGCTAATATATTAGAAACCCCTCTTAAAGGTACAATTTTCCCCCTCATTTCAAACCAAAAAAAAAAACAGTTGGCTAATGTAATTTTGTGTGGTCTATTTTAAATAGTTAAATATTAATAATAATAATAAAAAAAATCTACTAGTTGTACATTAACTAGAAGCTATCTTTAACAATAAAAAACTATAAGCAACTCTTGAGAATCATAATGTGTTCCATCTTTGTTTAGCTCGTGAATTTTCTCCTGACTTGATGAATAAAATTGACATTTCTACTTTACAAGATTGCAAATTGTCTAACCCATTTCAAATAATTATAATTATTTAGTTGATATATTTTGCTGAAATAACCATTTATTGTTACTTTTCATAATTTTTTAAAATATGAAAAATAGTATTTAATAAGTTCTTTTCCCAAAGTAATTATAAATATAACTAAATTCTAAAGTATTTGCATTAACAATCATTAATACTCTTTAATAATATACAAATTTTAGAGTATTTGTATCTATAATTATTAATATATTTTAATATTACAATAATATCAATATCAATATAATTAATATATGTATTATAAGAAAATATGTTACAAAGTAATTATTTTCTAAAATTGACTAGTTTAATAAGTTTTTATTTGAACATTTTTATTGTAATCGCGTAAGCTTGGTGGGCGATTGCTTCATAACCAAAATTGTATTTTATAACTAATAAGATCCTAATTTTTATTAGTTGGGCAAACGAAGTATAATTCTAAATAATTTATGAAATAAAATACTATTTAACTAGAATAATATTATTGAATGGAAAGATTTAAACCCATAATTTTTAGATCTTACACACATTTATATTTATTGAATTAAAGAAAGAGTTTAAGATTAAATAAAAAAAATATTGTTTGGATAGTGGCATGTTAATTATGTTGTTTATAAATCAATTTAACTATGCAGCGTGGAGTTTATGGTTTCCTCCCTCTATTTAATAAATAAAATATTAAAATATATAATAAAAAATGACAAAATATTTATATTTTTAACACAAAATTTAAACTAATTCATTCTGTAAATTCACAAATTGAAAGTTCTATCATTCATAGAATTTAATCCGTGGCAGACTTTATCTATTTGGCTGAGTTTTAAAAATTGAGTTCTATTACTGATATGATTCAATTAATAGTAAATTCATTCTATCATTAATTGTTGATAGAAAATTATATATTATAAATGAATTATTTTAAAAATTGTGGTGTGCTCCTACGAAAATCTATATTTTTAAAACTAAATAAATACAATTTATTTCATTTTTGAAATATATCAAACAAAATTTGAAGTTCGAAACGAAATAAATATAATAAACCTACAAATTTTAATCGACAAAAGCGAACGGAGGTGACACACCAAAACCCTAAACCCCCATTTGCTTCATATATCATCAGTAGCCTAAATCAGTTGCTCATCTCTTTCACTTCGCAGTTCCTCGCTTCAAATTCCAGCAAATTTTCTCGATTAAGCAGCTTCAATGGCTGCCGCCAAGTTCAACAAGAAGAAGGCGGTGAAACGGGACGACCCTCCGTCGAAAACGAAGAAGAAGGACGAGCTCTTCACGCCTAAACGTTCTAAGGCGGAGGTGGAGGATGATTCTGACCTTTCCGATGATTTTGATGAGGAAGAAGTAGAGAATGGAATGGTTGATAGTGATGAAGAAGGATCTGGGTCTGGTTCTGATGTTTCTTCTGATGGTGATGATCCGTTGGCTGATGATTTCCTCCAAGGAAGCGACGAAGGTGGTTATGACTTTCTTTTTTATTCTTCTTCTGTTATCTTGTTATTAAGATGGGGTTTTATTGATTTTTTTTTAATTGCAGAGAATGTTTCAGGCTCCGATTCTGGTTCGGGTTCGGATTCAGATGAATCCGATATTGAAGGCAAGTCGAGGGCTATTGATGAAGAAAGGGCGAAGGAAGAAAAAGATGCAGCGGATGAAATGCAGCTCAATATTAAAGAAGAATCTGATGAGTTCAGATTACCAACCAAGGAGGTCTGCACAGATTCACCCTGTCATTGTGTTTACTTTTTGTGAATTTTATATGCATTAGTCCCCGAGTGTGGGGCCTCGTTGATAGAGGCTTGGGAACTCCAAGGGAGCAGATGCTCCCTTGTAGGTCTCAAGTTCAAAACCCATGACTCTCTTTGTTGTCTCCCGGATACGGGTGCCTCGGGTTTGTAGTAATGCCAAACTCTGATTGCCAGTTTTCCAATAGAGGAAAGAAAAGAAATTGATATACTTGTACTTTTTTTTAAAAAAAAGTGTTCGTTATTACTAATTTACTATGTTTTACTAGGAACTGGAAGAAGAGGCGCTTGGACCTCCTGACCTTTCAAATTTACAAAGGAGGATAAGAGAAAGTATGCATTTTCATTTGTTATCTGCACTTTATTCTTTTCCCTTGCTCCTGTGCTTATGTTACCCCATGTTTGCTGTAATGTAATCTTAGTTGTTCGAGTGCTTTCAAATTTAAAGGCTTTGAGGCAAGATGGGGCAACCCGGAAGGATTATGTCGAACAACTTAAGAAAGATATTGGTTCATACTATGGCTATAACGAGTTTTTTATTGGGGTTCTAGTTGAGGTAACAGGTCATGTGGATTAACTTTCTTATGTTTGTGTTGGGAGTTTAAGTTAATTTGAAAGTTAATGATCAACATGCTTTGTTTTCAGCTGTTTCCTGTTGTCGAGCTAATGGAACTTATTGAAGCTTTTGAAAAGCCTAGACCAATATGTTTGCGGACTAACACCTTAAAGGTAATTATCATAAAGGTATCTATGTTTGTTATATGTGCTTTTTTATAATGTGTATCTTATTCAAATACTACTATTCGATCTTAGACGAGAAGGCGGGATCTAGCAGATGTTCTGATTAACAGAGGTGTAAACCTAGATCCTTTAAGCAAGTGGTCAAAGGTAAGGTGCTTTGTTTCTGTGAGTTTATCCTCCATTCTTTCTTTCTTTTTTGTAACTTAGTGGTTATATTTCCTATACCAATCACAGGTTGGACTGGTTGTGTATGATTCCCAAGTGCCAATTGGAGCAACTCCTGAATACTTGGCTGGTTTTTACATGGTACAGTCTACTAATTTTATTATAATTATTTCTGTTCCTCATTGCTTTAAGTAGTGAATATGTATGCTTGTTTGTTCAGCTACAAGGTGCAAGCTCCTTTCTGCCTGTTATGGCCCTTGCTCCTCAGGAAAAAGAACGAATCATTGACATGGCGTAAGTGAATTAAGTTGTACGACAGTGTTTCATCACCTTTATATTTCTCCGGCTTTAAGAGTTTTCCAAATTTCTTGGTCCAATCACCCCAAATTTTCGCATATGTTCATTTTTTCCAATTTTCCAGTTGGTAATTTTAATTTTGATGATAGATTTTAAAGTTTCAAAAATAAAAAAACAAAGTACTCCACATCGATTCTTTTCCATCTTCTTTTTCTCGACTCTAGTTAGATTTTGGAGATTTGAGTTTGATGGTGAAAAAGTCTTAATGGAGGACACTAGAAAGAAATAAAACCAGAAGAGATGGAAAAACAAGAAAGAAATAGAACCACAAGAGAGAGAAATTATTGGCAAATTATATGCTACATGTTGTTTAGCTACCATCAATCATTGACATTATTTCATCAATGTCTCTTATAATAGTTTAAAACTATTGCAGGGCTGCTCCTGGTGGTAAAACTACTTACATAGCGGCACTCATGAAAAATAGTGGTATGTAATCTCTAATTCAGATATGTGGATGTTAATCATATATTCTCCCACACTTTATAAAGAAGAAATATGTAGGATCTGTCTAGGAATGCCAAGTCCATATACAGGGATCTGCTCTAGTTTTTGAAGTAATCTGCTGGTCATTTCCTTTTATGTCTTTTTTTATAGAGAATGTACTATTTTTATGTGAAACAAGAATCAGTTGAAGTAATAGGATATTGGGAAAAGAGGAATCGAGTAGGGGAGTGCGTGTGCTTGTTCGGTTTTTCTTTGGTGTATTTTGACCAAACCAAAACAAATTGGCAGAAAACAATTATATAAAAAGGCCATTGGATTAAACTAATTAAGGACTACAAACCAGTTTTAAGTATTACTGGTCAGTTCACTTGAATCACGGACATGGGGATCCAGTTGTCAATTGTTAACTTTAATGTTATTTGATTCTAGTTTTCACTCAAAATGTTCAACTATCTCAGGAATAATATTTGCTAATGAGATGAAAGTACCAAGACTGAAGTCACTTACTGCAAATTTACAACGGATGGGAGTGACAAATACCGTTGTCTGTAACTACGACGGGAAGAAGGTATGATTATCATTGTTCTTACTACTACCTCTATTCCAATTTAGTATATTATGTCTATTAGAACTTCCAATATAGTTATGCTTGGTTTAAATATTCAAATATTGTATCATAACATTGTTTTTAGGGGCAAAATAAGCTGCTGCTGGGCTGCATGATTGATGATATGATAATTTAAGCTCACACTAATTTTTCTTTTTACTGTTTATCCTCTTTCAGCTCCCGAAAGTTTTGGGCATGAATACAGCCGATAGAGTTCTATTAGATGCTCCTTGCAGTGGATCTGGAGTAAGTACCTTGTGTCTACATAATGGGCTATTTATTTATTCCTCTGAAGGTTTTTTTACAAACTGGCAATTTTTAATTCCCCATCCCTCCTATGTTGGCATATATTTGAGATAAGAGCCAATTACTTCATTGCCATCCCTCCAATGTTGGCATATTTTCTTTCATTATTTTTCTTCAGACTGGATTTTGGTTTTATTTGTTAGGTTGTATCTAAGGATGAATCTGTTAAAACCTCAAAAAGCTTAGAAGAAATCCAGAAATGTGCTGAGTTGCAGAAGGTATATCTGATCATTATGTGTTTTTTTGTCATCGACTCTTCAAACATTTCTTTATTTACTTTGGCACCATGGCACAAAAAGAGAATTTTCCATAAATCTTGTTCTTTGTTGTCCCATACAGAAACTTATACTTGCTGCAATTGACATGGTTGATGCAAATTCAAAATCTGGGGGATATGTTGTTTACTCCACATGCTCCATAATGGTTGATGAGGTCTGTGTCAATCCATCTTGTCATTTTTCTTTCTTGTTGATGCTATATTGTTTATTACTAATAGCACATTCACATCTTGCAGAATGAAGCAGTTGTTGACTATGCACTAAAGAAGAGGCATGTGAAACTTGTGCCATGTGGCCTTGATTTTGGACGTCCTGGGTACCACACCATGCTTTCACTCCCCCCTTAGTTTTTAAACTGAACTTACTTCCAGCAACCTTGTTCACTCTCAATTAACCAGCATATTTTTGTTTTAGGTTTATACGGTTCAGGGAGAAGCGTTTTCACCCATCCTTGGAGAAGACGAGACGTTTCTACCCCCATGTTCACAACATGGACGGGTTTTTTGTGGCAAAGGTAGATTTCAACCTTAAAAGATTGATAATATGTTGAACTCTCTCCTTCCCAATTCCCATTGATTGGGGATTGAGTCTGTGGGATATCAGGGATTTGCATTCTCAATCAGTTTCCTTGGAAACATAAATACTCTATTTTTGTATTAGTGTTGATTTTTTTGACGTTGTCCATTACCTAGACACATGTAGAACATGTGGTTTGGAGTGTCTGTCTGCTGTTTTATTTTCTAAATTTTGAACGCATTGTAGATATTACAAATTTAGTTTATAAAATAAAGTCAGGGGATAAATGCCTAGGCAAATTAGCGAACTAAAATATAAAAATTACATTGAACAAGAGGAAATAGAAGGTAAATAGAAAAAGAACAGTAGAGCTGTGTGAGGAACACAAAGCAATAATGTTGCATGCGTTTTTGTTTGAATGTTATTTTGTATACTGTTTTCTCCAAGCCATGGTCCTATTCTTCTAGGAATTTGCAGATAACTACTCCAACTTGTGTTAATTACCAAGGGGGTGCTTAGGAAACGTAGGAAAGTGAACATCAAGAGTAATGTTGGATTGGATTTATACTAGGTTTAGGACGTCTTTGCAGTGTCTGTCCTACAATATAGTTCGGGGGTGGGCACAGCTCTTTGACCTCTTTCATAGAAATCCCGAAGGAGGTGTTTGGACCTCCGTTTTAGGGTGGGTTGGTTGGGTTATAATAACTCAATTTATATGTTTGGGTCATCGATTATCGATGAGTTTATCCGTAACCCCTCATCTCAACTATAATAACCTCTCGTTGTAATAAAACCTTTTGTTACAATATGTATCCCAGATGCAGATTATTATTACCTATTCTGTTCTATAAATCTCCTTGTTATAATTAACTTGACCATCACCGGACATTAAATGAAAAAGGTTGTGGGTTTAATTCATGGTGGCCATCTATTTAGGAAGTTAGGAATTTATTTTCTACGGGGTTTCTTGACATCCAAATGTTTTAGGGTTAGGTGGTATGTCCTGTGAAGATAGTCGAGATGCATTCAAGTTGGCCCGGACACACTCACAGATGTCAAAAAAATAAACTTGACCATCTCCCCAAATGCAACTCAAGTGTTCATATTATTACAAGTACACTAGAATAAATCTTGAAGGAAACTTCACCCTCCTGCTCATTTGTGACTCGCTGACCCCATTGATCACACCCATTATCTCCCTTTATTTACTTACCTTCCATCTAGGTACTCTATTTTCTTCAGCTGCCATGAATTTTTTTTTCTTTTGGTACTGATTAGGATTTAGATGTAAAATTGATTTCCCCCTTTTTTCTTCAGCTGCCATGAACCAGCTATAGCTGTCATGCTTGTTGCTTGGAGGCTCGCACTCCAACTGCAGCAAGATAACCATAGATTTATCTTCTATTTTAATGAATATTCATATTCCATTATTGCTTGTAATGCAAGCAAGGCCTTTTATTTTGAACTGTATGGTTTAACTTTGAATTAACTAGTTTCTCCTCTATTATACAGTTGAAGAAAATGAGCAACAAGATACCAACCGCTGAGTCTTCAGAAGCATTGGAGGCAGAGGAAGAAGAATCATTGGAAGTAGAGGAAGAAGATAATGAGCCAAAGAAGAAGAGTGCAAATACGAAGAAGGATGGTGAACGCCTTCAACCGCAACCGATCAAACCTCGTAAAAAGAGGGAGAAGAGAAAATTTCCTTCAAGAGAGGAAATCTCAAAAGCTAGGTGAGATTTATATAATCTTAACAGTACTTTCGCCCTGAAAATTGATTGAAGTCTCTTAGATTTTTACGGATTATATCGAATTCGATGCAGGGAAGAGAAACGCCAAGCTTTGAGAGAAACAAAAGGTGGGAGCAAGAAAGAGTAAAACCCGTAATCCAATCATTTGTGAGGTACATGTTCAAGATCGTGTGGTTGAAATACAAAGTAGATCTATACGGATATTTATCGAGCACTTGAAGCCCACTCGACCGTGGAAAGAAAATATAGTTCTTGTATGAAATGTCCAATTTTGATATCTAAGAATCATGTAGGATCATTCGCATCTCATACTTTTTGCTTTCTAATTTATATTTTTATGATGAAATTTTAATTCTTTAGATGATACAATGTTTGCTCCCTCAGAAATGGATAATAGAGCATCGCTTTGTAACAATTGACTCGTCATTCTGGAGGTCTAAATTATGGTTTTTTTTGGTAGCCAACAAAAACATTTGGTCCTTGTTTTTTGTTTTTTTAAACCATTGAAATCATGATATAATTTGATCTAAACTAGGTTGGAGAAAGTTGTATCTAATTTTGCAATAACTTTTAGTTTCATCAAATTGAAGCGTGCTGCGATGTTATCCAATATTTCATTTCATTTGAAATTTTAACAAAAAGTGGAAAACAAGAATTTAAACTCATTTCTTGCGACAAAGATCAAGATTTGGGCAAAAGTATATAAGTAATATATTATTGCATATTAAATGTTTTTTTTTGTAATAGTGATAGTTTGGAACCTAAATAAGTGACTATTAAAAATTGAAGTCATGCATTTGAAGATCTAAAAGGTCGAGGTAAAATAAGTAATTACTATATATTGAAGTTGTACATTTGAAGATCTAAAAGGTAAGTTTTTTTTTTTTTGAGTTAGAGCTAAAGTGAATTTTATTTAAATTGTCTAATATTATTTTCGTAGAAATCTATCGAAACTAGTTGAATGTAGAAAATAATTACACTTATTAAATAATTAGTAAAGGTAGTCATTGATATTAATTATTATTTTCACCTACTTCTTTTATAATACTATTTTAAGTTCAACTACAATTAGGGATGAAGAATTTGAATCACAATCTATTGGTCATATACTTGATACCATCGGTGAGCATTTTCTTTTTATAATATTGATATTATTGAGTATCTATAATACATAATATTTTTATTAATAAATATTTATAATTCAATATTAAAATGTATTAATGATTATTTACTATATCTGTATTTAGAGTTTTTTTTTTTTTTTTGAATTCAACACACTAATTGAGGTGGAAGGATTTGGAATACATAACCTGATGTCAATTATAGAGGATGCAATTGGAGTTGTGATTCTTTTGCTAAGGACAAATATTTTCTTGGATATTCAATTCTTTTCCAATATTATATTAACTTGATAAAATAGGATTCAGATCTTAATCCCATAATTTTTAAGTTATACAAAATAAAGCTAGAAATCTCTGAAAAAAAAAAGAAAAAAAGTTAGTTTAGTTGTCAAAATGAACTTAACTAAATATAAAACTTCTACCAACAACTTCAACACCTCTAAGGCTGGAGCCCTTTTTATTCATTTCCAATTTCCCCTGTTCTTGACATTAATTACATCAACACCTCAAAATCCCACCATTCGATTCTCAGAAAAGTCGGTTCTGAACATCATCTTCAACCCCAAATTCCCCATTCCCTAACAAATCCAAAGAGAAAGATCCCAAATAATTCAACCTTGTATTGCGCCTACACCTTGACTGATCTCACTTCCATCACCACCATGTAAAAAGAAAGCGACCCATAAACCCCAATCGCCGAACCCCCATTTCCCCAAACTCCCATCAAAATCAATGGCGAGCAACAGAGAAAGAGATGACCCTCTTTCTTTCACCACAAACCCATCTTCCTCTTCTTCTCCAATCTCCGTTTCTGACCCCCGCGACAGCTTTCTCTCCGACCCTAATTCCCACATCGGAAGCACCTCCGGAAGCTTTCAGAACGAGGGTCTTCTCTCTGATTTCAGTGGCAATGTCAGCGATGCCGAATTCGGCTTCTCTCGCCCCGAGTTTCGCCAGACCCCTCTTGCTGGGACTGTGGATTGCTATCACCGCCATGTGTTTCTTTGTTATAAGAACCCTCAGGTTTGGCCTCCCAGGATTGAGGCTGCTGAGTTTGATCGCCTTCCTAGATTGCTTTCTGCTGCTGTTGTGGCCAGGAAGGGTGATATGAAGAAAGAAGTAGGTTTATGTTTTATGCACACCAACTGTTTGTTTTGTTGTTAGTTCTGCAATTTTATTTCTTGGGTTTTTAAATTTGTTTTTTGGTTTTTAACTTTGTAATTGAATTTGTTCTGTTGTTGGAGTGATTTGGGAATGTGGGTTTTGCAATGTGGTGATTTTTTTGGAGGGTGGAGCGCTGGGAGTTGAATTTAGAAATTTGAAGTGATTTTCTTTCTGGTTAGAGTTTAATTGTTTGATATGCCGCCCAAGGAACCACAATGGTGGCCAAGTGGTCAAGAGGGTCTTGAGAGCTAAGGGGTAATGGATTCAATTTCCATCCATGTGGATTCAATTTCCATCCATGGTGGCCACCCTACCTAGGAATTAATTTCTTACAGATTTTCTTGACACTCAAATGTTGAAGGGTTAGGCGGCCATGACATTAGTCAAGGTTTGGCCTGTTTGGTAGAGATTTGGGGTCTCCAAGATATACTATATAGGAGATCTTATGTTCAAAAGCCCGAGTGTGCGTAATTGTAAAATCTCATGTTGTCTTTGGGGTCCAGGATTTGGGAGTGGCGCATGTGCCCTAGAGTATGTAGTGAGGTAAAGCTTTGATTCCCCGGTTATCAACAAAAAATAATGAGGCTCGGCTTCTTACGATTTCAAAGTTGTTTTCTTCGGTCTTATTTCCTCATGGGAGTTTGGACGGCAATTTTTGGGGAGTTTAATTGTTTACTCTAATGTTGTATATTGTTGTTTTAGATCTGGTGATTTACTGAATATGTGTATCAGGCTCATCTTTATGCATCACAGAAACTCCTAGCTTTTGTTGTGGCTAAGCATTTTAACTGGACTAATAAAGCTTATAATGCTTCTGAGAGTGGATTTGAAGATAACAAGAAGACGGTTTGTAACTTTGTATTGTTTTTAAAAAGAGAACACAAAAAAATAAAGAGGTTATCAAGCCGAGTGCTGAGTAATTTTATTTAAATTAACATCACAAAATCTTTGTTGTTGTTAAGGAGGTTTCTTGTTTGTCCTTTCACGCGTCTAGTTAGAATATGCATTTCGAATACTCTTCTTATTATCTCTTTACTTGTATGATGCTTGATATTTCTTCTTCTCTATGTTCAACTTTCTGTTGCTTCTGGAAATACCAGACCCGCTTAACCATATGCGAGGGGCGTGATGGAACCGAGACGTCGAATGGGGATGTATTAATCTTCCCAGACATGATAAGATATAGGTTAGTTGTGTTAGTTACGAGCTCAATTTAACTAACTTCATTCTGATGAATTCCCTGCTTGCTTATCCTTTGCCGTGACAATGGCGACTCCAAAGTTGAGATAATAAAATTGAACATGTCCTCGAATCAATTGCAGGAGGTTGACCCATTTTGATGTAGACACATTTGTTGAAGAAGTGCTTGTGAAGAATGGCGAGTGGCAGCCTGGATCTCCTGAAGCACTGAAGGGTTCATTTGTTTTTGTATGTTGTCATGGGTCCCGAGATCGTCGGTGTGGCGTTTGTGGTCCTACCTTGGTCAGTCGATTCCGAGAGGAGATAAAATTTCTTGGTCTTCAAAATGAAATATCTGTTAGCCCATGCTCACATATTGGGGGCCACAAGTACGCAGGAAATGTCATTATATTTGGATCAAATGCCAATGGAGAAGTCACTGGGCACTGGTATGAGAGAGATATGATATCTATGTTACTTGATACATCTGTTCAAATGTGATAACATGAATATGCATTTAGAACTTTGCCTAAACACTTCTGTCCTTTGAGCATACTCTTTTCTTTTTTTTTTTTTTTCTCAATGAAGAGTTTTGTCTTGTGTTCAAAAAAATTTAGAACTTCACCTACACACTGCTGCAGTAACATGCCTTCATTTTTTTTTTTTTTTTTTTTTCAGGTATGGATATGTTTCGCCAGAAGATGTATTTTTATTGATTCAACAGCATATTGTGAAAGGGAAGATTGTTGACGAACTATGGAGGTATTCGCTCCTTTTTTGCATCAATAAAACTCTTATAAATGTATGGCAAGTGTCATTTTCGAGGAAAATACAATTTTTCTATCTTGCTCTTAACCGTTTTTTCTTTCCATATTGGGAACAAGAAGGTAAAATTTCATCAAGCTATTTTGATCTTTTAGATATGAGATTGTGCACAGAAGTATTGAATTTACTTCTGATGAGGTTTGTCAAAGTATACAGCCTAGGTGCATGTCTAGGCTTAATGCACAAATTCAGTGCATCACCTTGCCTTGAGTAGGCGAGGCTCATATAAAAAGTAGTGCTTTTGGCGTACAAAATAAGTTTAACTAACCCTTAACGTCAAATCCTTGCGTTTACGTTTTTTTTTTGTTCTCTATTAATATATATAAAAAAATATTTAATAATGTTGAGAGTATTTCTTTTTAATATTCTCACTCTAACTATATAGTGCTCCTCACAAAAAATGTATGCTCTTTTTTGCACTTAAGCTCCAGTAGGCATGCCTTAGTGTTCATTGAACTTTTAAAAATTCTGGTTATATGGTTGAACTTTTAAAAATACTGGTTATATGGTTAAATTACCATATCGGTTCATTAGGATGTGGCCAACAAGAACATAACTCAACTAATTAGTGTCTTTGATCATGAGGTCTGATTCAAATCCCTCACCCTAATTGATGTTTAGCTCAAAGAAAAAAAGAGGTTCATAAGGATGTCAAAAAAAAAAGATCACAAGGATGTGACAGAGATGGTTGATAGCTAGTGTCTTACCAAATGTGCCATATAAGGAAATGTTTAACATCTAGTAATGACAAAAGTTTAAACTGGTCCCGAACTATACAAACTAAAGTGTTCATTAAATCCAAATTTATTATTGAACACTCAGTTTTAATCCTATGTTATAAATGCTCATTTAGGGGCCAGATGGGTTTATCAGAGGATGAACAGAAGCTTAGCCTAGAACGTAGACTTAATTTAATCAGTGGGACAAATGGCCATAAAAGCAAGGAAGAGTCGCCTCAAATTCCGACCAGTGATCCGAACTCCGATATCTATAGATCTCGTGACGAGGTTGCAGGCTGTTGTCAGGGAGACAGAGATGGTTACTCCTCTTGCTGTCAGAACCCCGACCAATCTGGAACTGCAATCGATTCAGATAGAAACGACATTCCTGTAGTTGTGCCTGCAAAGAGCAACAGAAAACTAACTTCTCGAAGCAATAGCGGCAAAGCGTCTTCCCGTAAGGTTTGTGCAATGCCAACATGGCTCGAAAGCTGGGAACGCGAAGATACATATGCCGTTGCTGCTGTCATCTGTGCTGCTGTGTCTGTCGGCATTGCTTATAGCTGCTACAAGCAACTGTAAAAATGTAAACGGTGAAGAAGGTTCAGTCTTCAGTTTTTTTATTTTGATTGTTTCCATGTAATCTTGAATCGCTCTATAGATGAGCGAAAGATGTATGAATTTAGGATAATCTTTTTATCTTTAAACTTGATGTATGTTAACTTTCATGCATGGTAATTAAATTGGGTTCTATTTGTATAAATGTTGTCAACTTAGCCAATCACACTTACACTTCTAAATATATTAGACTTCAAGAACTTTGCAACAGTTTTAGAGTCATCAGAACCCTAAGACAGAATATTCATGATAGAGCCGAAGGGGGTGTTTGTTTGTTGAATTTATGGAGGTTTTATAAACGAGTATTTACTTATTACTCCTAAAATACCACATCCAAATGAATTATTATAACTATTTAAAACAATTCTTCATTTCTAACTATTCAAAGTAACTTTTTATTTTTAATCATTCACTTATAACGACTTAAAATAACTTTTCATTTCTCACAATTTATCTCTAATCATGCATTTTTAACTATTTAAAATAACTCATTTTTAACATCTATTTTCTCATAATTCATTTCTATCTATTTAATATAAATCTTCATTTCAAATCCACATTCAAACGAACTATTGTCTCAAATTCTTCTAAAAAAAAACTACATTCATACTAGTTATTACAAAAACCTCACAATTTCTAACTACTCAAAATAATTTCTCAAACTAACTCCTCATTTAAAACCCAATTCAAACACCTCCTTAAGCCAGTCTACATTTCAATGTCACCTCACAACTTTTAATGATTTGATTAGGAATAAAACTTCTAAAGATGTGTCCTTTTATATAAAATATTTTCAAATTTCAC
Source organism: Sechiopsis laciniata (assembly GCA_037833695.1). NCBI lineage: Eukaryota > Viridiplantae > Streptophyta > Magnoliopsida > Cucurbitales > Cucurbitaceae > Sechiopsis > Sechiopsis laciniata. Next base: position 5,430,347 of record JBBMKA010000001.1, read on the forward strand.
TCTTCCAAAGATCTATTGAAAATGTTAGAGTAGACAGACTCTTCAGTAGCTAAATTATTACATAAGCTAGCCTAGCAGACAATACTATGTTGCATATGAAACAAGGATTCATTAGGAAAAGACAGACTTTTAAGTGGTACCACATTTTCATCCCTTACAAGATGACTTAGGTGATCAACAATTGGATTTGCTAACTGAACGGGACGGTGGCCTATGATTTTATTGTTTGATGGTAATCCAGTTTAATATCATGGTCACGGATTCGATCTCAAGAATCGGTATTTAGGCTCTCATTTATTTGAGAGCAGTAATAACCTCTTTGTAGGTTGGATTTGCTATTTTTCGACTGTCTTTGAGCTTTCAATTGAACTCTTGAAGAAAGAATCCACCTTCAGTAGGTGAGGCTTTTCCTTATTTGTCACTAGGTATCTAATCAGACCAATACTGATCAATCAATATTTATGGAGGTTTGTTTTGTAGCATTTTGTAGTGTTAGATACGACTATTATAGATGGAACTCATCCCCTATTAATTTTTCAAGATTTTCTTGACCACTAAATCACTTTATCATGGTTGAACCTTGTTCGGTCGTGGCATCTTCTTGCTCATAGATTTGTCCTTAGGTAAAAAATGTTATGTTTTTCAATCCTCAAAATTTATTAGGTTAAAAGAAAATTTGCATTTAATAACCATTTGATTTTGTTTTATTAAAAAATTGTGTTAATTCTCTCAAATTTTTGTTTAGAGGATCTGAATCAAACAATAATTAACATGTGACCTCTAAAATGTCGGATGTTCCCATCTCTAAATCCTAAATATAATATTGGACCAAAAAAGAAAATATTCAATGTTAACTAAAGTTTTTAAATATAGTTTGTAAAATTTTCTTAATTTGTTTCAAGTTTGGATTTTAAAAACACTTCTAATGGATGATTAAAAAAAATAATTAAATCTAACAAATGGTAGGCTTAATTTAAAAAAAAACTTTTTTGCATCTATCCAAACACATCTAAACAATCCTAGTCTATGTAGTCAAATTTGGTGGCGGATTTATATATATAACTATATTTATATATTTCCCAAGAAAAATAGTCAATTTATATAATGTATCGGGCCAAAATCATCTAAGAATATGTTGAATTAAAACAAATTCATATAATAATATTACTAAATATCTCCGTCATGGAGATTGGAGATATTGTATATTCTATGGAGATACGAAGTTTGACCAATCTTCAATGAATCAACTATTTTAATTCTAAAATGAAACATAATCCACTATTTTAATCATAAAGTTTAATCTAACTATTTTATAATCTTTTCTTTACATCAATATTTTATAATCAAACGTTCAACCTTTTCCACTAATTTTTTAGTGGCACTATTGCTTATTCAACTTAACCATATTAAATAGAATGAGTCCGTGACGCGATTGATTATCTGGTTTGGTGTTGATCTATTTTTACTCCACGGTCACGGGTTCGATCTCCATAATCGATATTTGTAATACTCTTCCCCAACTTGTACTAAAAAAAAAACTTAACCATGTTAATTCTTCTTCTTGAAAAAAAAAATAAATTAACAATGTTAATATATAAAAAATATGAGAAACTTATCCAACTAATTAAGTTTAGAAAATAATTGTAAATACAGTTGGTTTGAAAAAATAGTAAATATAGTTATTGATATTAATGAGTATTACATTTTAATACTAATATTAATGAATTTTTATAATACACTATTAAAATGTATTAGTGATTATAGATGCAAATACTTTTAATTTGACTATATTTAAAATTATTTTACCAGAAGAAACTATCCAATATAAATTCTCAAAAAATATTCTATGATTAATAAACATCACTATGGAAGCAATCTCAAAACCTAATTTATCGTTATAAACAAGAAAAATATTTGCATCATGTCCGGACATTATATATAAAATAATGTCCACCTATGTGGCTGAATATGAGCCACAATCTATTTGATTTTAAATTTAAA
>JBBMKA010000001.1:5456372-5477648 GCA_037833695.1 Sechiopsis laciniata
CCAATGTTTACTATAATAGCAACAATTTCTTTGGTTAACTTGCTTTGTTTTCTTGGGATGGTGAAGAAAGCAGTAGAAAGTGGCAGTGGTTTGGTGATGGCCTTTCACACAATGGTTTTGCAGGTTCTTCTTTGTGGAATTCTGGTCCTAATAAATTGGCCTTTGTACCAAGGACTCTTCTTTAGAACAGATAAGGGAAAGATACCAAGCTCCCTGACAATTAAGTCCTTTATATTGGCTCTAGCCATTTGTATTTCCTTTTCATTTCTGCTATAATTTGGGAGAGTACATGTAGGGAATCTTTGGTTGTTTGTTTGTTGGGATTGGAGTTTGTTACCTTGATCTTTCCTTAAATAATGGTTGAAGATTTGTTTTTTATATAGTTTCATATTCTTCAACTTTTCATTTATTGGCTATGTAAAAGCCAACTTTTTATTGGAATGCATTAAATTCATTATAGTTTCTTTAAGTATCTCATTGTTTGTGTAGTTTGTATGTTATGGGCAAACTAAGGCTTCTTTGTTGGTCGTAGGCTCAAATCTTGTTGGTCAAATAAATGTTTTATATTATGAGAAAAGGTCATGTCGAAAGAAAAGCAAAAGTTGTATTACATTAATTATACCAGCCACAATTATACATGTTGTCCAGTGCAAAGCTTTACAGCTCACACCAAAGGCAAAGACAGAATAGCAACTATTGTTTATCCTCTAATAAAAAACCACCATTTCAATAATATAAATACAAATACATGTTTGTTTTCTTTACTTTTTCCTCCACAACAATCACACTCAGATTTACATTAAATTGCATAAAATTCAGCAGGACCCTCTAGGCTCCATGAGAGTTCATCGTATTTGAGAAGCCAAAGCAGACACAAATTACAGGATAATATGTTTCTCAACTGAGGCTTCTTTACGAACCTTCTCAAGATTCAGCAGGGGGGGTCTGGATACAGCAAAGCCATTTCTTCTGATAATCATCCACATGAGGAAAACAGACCAAAGAACACTAGTAAATACAAAACATAAGGTAAAACTGCAGATTATTCATTTTGTAGAAATAATCACCAAAAAAGGAGTAAATGCAACCCCGAGATCAAGCCATTACATTTGAAGGCCTACATTTATGCAACAAGAACCAGAGCATTCTCAAAGATAAATACAACTAGAAAATTCATGTTTCATGAACACAAAGTTTCTTACAAGGCATACAAAAGCGGACAGATCCTAATTTCATTACACTAAAGGTGTGATCTCATCTCTCATATAAACTAAATTCTAGGTACTTTACCAGCATATTTCATTTCCAGATGAAGATATTTCCCAAATGTTGCACAAACCTTGATGCAAATATATTGAAGTTTGTTCAGACAATCGAAAAATCTGCATCGAGGTTTTTTTCAGCCCTCAATTGTTCTGCCTTGTTTTTTACACCCATAGTACATTGTACTTTTTGCTTACTTTCTGTTTGTCTTTTATTCTAACTAATTTTTGGGTTTGTATCCTGATCTGTTGTATCTTTTAATAATCTTAATGAAAAAACTTGTTTCTCGTTTCAAAAAAAGATAATATACAAACTCACACTTATTAGAACAAGAAGCAATGCTCTGAGAAATTCACTGACAGTAATAGACCAAACAATTTTCTAGAAAAGAACAAGCATTCTTTAGATGCCTCAGTTTATATGAACAACAAACAAGCTATTGCAACCTAAGACAACAATGAACAATCCAATGGCAAAATTGAAAAGGGATTATGAATGAAATCTTACAGGCGGTGCCTTGGCAGGATCTGCTCCAGGCCTGCCCTGGGCGCCAACGTTTCCAGGTGAATCCGGTTTTCCGCCTGTTTTCTTCTCATCTCTAGCTTTGTTAAAAATCACAGTGAATCCCTCAGCAGATGTCGGATCATTAACATCCCATTCACCAAATTTTGGCAATGGCCGACCTTTGTCCTACAAAAAGGGAGAACGACAAGATGTACCCTATATGAATCTGGTAGTTTTTCTTACCAATCTAATCTAACAAATATACAAAATTGATTTAATACCTTCAAATCCGATATGAATCAATTTAACAAAAACAAAATACACCCATTAAAAAGGTTAATCCTACATAATCTATTTGAATGTAGGCGACGGATTTATTGATTCAAAGTTGAGAAACGACCTCCAACAACTAATCAAAATCTAGCAGAAACCCAGATTCTTTCCCTCAATCAGGAAAGGAATAAACAAATCAAGGGTGAAACACAGAATTGCTTTAAGAAAATTGAATGAATGAATAAATCAAAGTGGCGAATCGAATCAGTAAAAACGGGAATTCAACAGGAAAAGAGCTCAAATCGATCGAGAAGTACATAAAAAAATCATGAATAATATCTTTAAGAAACAAAAATCAAGAGATGCCATACCGTCATGAATTCTAGAGAGACAACGATTCTGAGGAAAAAGAAATGAATTTCAAATCAATCAAAGAAAGGAAATAGCAGAGACGAATTGAGAAAGAGAGAAGAGGCGACTTTTGTATATTGGGCCAAAAAGATATGGGCTTATTGGAATTTTTTAAAGAACTTATAACGATGTATGTAATTTTTTTTAATATATATACATTTTTTTGGGACGGCATTTGTTGAAAAAAATATTTTGAGTAATTAAAAATTGAAATGTATAGTAAAGTATTTGTTTGGATGTTACTTTTAGGTAGAGAAGTTAGGAACAATAACTTATTTAAATGTAGATTTAAAATAAGTAATTATTTTAAATAGTTAAAAAAATAATAATTAAAAATGAATGGTTAAAAATGAATTATTTTGAAGAGTTGGAAATGAATTATTAAAAATAAGCCGCTAGAAATGAAGAGTTATTTTGAGTAGTTATAAATGTATGATTAGAAATTAGAAGTTATTTTGAATAGTAGAAATGATGACTTATTTTGATTAGTTACAAAAAAAAAACTTCCTTCCGATGTAGTTTTTCAAAGATGAGTTAATAAATTCTCAATCTAAATTCTCCTTAAATATAGCCAAAAAACACCCCAAATATATTTTTTAGGTGTTTAAAAGTTTAAATTTAACATATTAACAAACAAAAAAAGTTAAATTTAGCATTATATATACAAGTGAATCTGTGGTGCAATAGTAGTGAACTCTAGATTAGAAGGTTGCCTGTTTGATTTACGTCAATTCAATATTTTTGTCAAAAGGAGCAAACCTTCAAAGATATCATATACGACCTAGTAATCGAGAGATTTTAAGTTCGAGATTCCCTACCCAATCTAAACTATATACATCCCTACATATAAGTTAAATTTAACTGCTAAAAGGAGTTGTGCTCTAGTAATATTACATATGCAACTTAGTAACTAAAATGTAATTCCAGACTCCACCCCTAAATATTGTTGAATAAAAAAAAGTTAAATATAACTTTATAATTGTTTTTTAAGTGCTTTTTAAAAAAAATTGGAATCTAAATTGAAAAGTCAAATTATAGAAATATGTTCTCTCAAGTAATATATGGGAGCACTCTAAGTATCGAACTCAATAGAACAAATGTTACATAAGTTTTCAATTAAAAAACAAAATTGTCAAATATAGTGCAACACTAAAAAAAAGTTTTTTTTAGTACTATTCTCGAATAAATGAGAGTAATGAAATCATCAAGTCACTAATTCTTTCGGTAACCTGTTAATTCATTAAAAAAAAAAAAACTAAAACATTAAATTCATCCACCATGTACTTACATTTTGTTCAACTAGGTGAAGTTGATCGAGTTCAATGCATATTAAACTACTTAATTTACAAACTGTTTTTATGAGTCTAAGCAATTAAACACACATGTCTATGATTAATTTTAACTTTGGTGATTAAATAAAACACCTAAAGAGATTTTAAAGGCTTTTGTCCTATGTTTAGCTACAAAAAAAAAAAAAAAAAGCTTTTGTTTCTAAACTCTCTCATGTATTACTTTTTATGAAAATGTGTGTGCTCGATCCAACATTTTCAATATTTAATCTAACAGTGTTGAGTTTAAAGCTAACAAATGAAATTAAAGTCACTAAAAACAGATAATACAAATTTTTTTTTAGCAAAATTGAGCAATCACATGTTGAGACTTTCTCCTTCTTATGGATCCACTACATTTAATCCCCTTCAACCACTATCCAAAAATAATGTTATTATTATTAAATAGTCATTAACACATTCTGTATGAGGCATAAATTGGATTGATTTTTTGGATTTTGAAGATATTCTCCCTTAATTTGTAATATATGAATTGTGTATCTCACTCCTCCGATGTATTCTGTTACTGTAGTCTGGAGATGGAACAATAGTACCTTCAAATTTAGAGGAACAAAGTTTCAAATTCTTCAATTATCAAAAAAGAAAAAATTATGGAAAGATTATACAAGATTTGGTTTGAATACTATTTTTATTAGTGAATTGGATTGATTTAGTTATAAGCAGACATAATATATATATATATATATATATATATATATATATATATTTTTTTTTTTTTTTTTTTTTTCTTTTCTTTTTTTTATTAACTAGTATACACAATTTACAATTATATTGATATTCAGATTTAATTTACTGCAAAAAGACAGTAGTTCAGCGGGATTACTGTATACCCGTACATCATGAATTCATGGATTCGAATTCTTCTATCTTAATTGTTATAATCTCAAAAATAATAATAATAATAATAATTTACAATTTATTAATTCAAAATTTTGTATGCTTTGAATTGCATATGTAAGATGATAGAGAGGGCCTTCCATTTTGGTGACCTGAAAGTGGCATCACGCGCGACTGGAACCGCCTCTCTCAGTTGGAAATTTTGGGGAATAAGACGGTTTTGGGGCCCACATCCACCTGCAGTAGCCGGTCACCATCTTCCCCCCTATTTTATAAAACTGTCTTTCCTTGCCTTGGCTAATGAGAGGTAAATGGATAACTAAAAATGGAGAAACTCATTTTTTATTGTGGAAAGTGAAAGCTCTTGGAGAATCTCTTCACTTTAAACTAAATCCCAACTCACATATATACAAAATCTTAATACACTACTATGAGAATATGATATTAATTTCTGAAGACGTTACATATTCGAATACTTCCAGTTTCAAATGTGTTGTTGGTTAGGGTACATCGTCTGATCCTATAAGATTTTGTTGTCAAGAAAACTTAAATTATTTTGGAAAATTATATTGAATAGTCTCTTCTCACGAAATAATTATAAAAGTTGGCAAATTTTAAAATATTTGCATTTACAGTCATTAATATTATATTATAAATACTCATTAATACAATAATATTTATTATTAATATAGTATTACTAATAATATCAATGATTATGAATGTTATTTTTTTAAAAAAATTGACCATATTTATAATTATTTTCTTAATTTGACTAATCCTGTAAGTTTTTCAATTATTTTTTAGAAAAGTTTCTTCTCCTGTAAACTTCGAGTCATTTTTCAACATCTTCTTAACTACTAAAATCATCTTCTTAACTACTAAATCAAAGGATAATGGTTGAGAGTTATAAATTTTTTAAGAAAGAAAATGTAGACAATCATATTACTATAAATTTTTCTTCCAAACTGTTGTGTAGGTAAACATTTGCTTATATTTCCATTGAGTTGGCATGATGGAGATAGACAACTACTAATAGACATGTCACTTTCATTTTGTTAATAGTTTTTTTTTTTAATGAAATTGTTAATAGTGTTAATGATTAGACTAAAATGAAACATAATACAAAGTTTTTGTGAATAGTGTTAATTACGATAAAGACCAAAGAAAATTCAAAGGTATATATCAAATCGTTGAAACTCTTAAAAAGTTTTTTATCAAAATAGATAAATGTCTAAATTTTATTAAATTTCTAAGTTTTGACGTTGATGTTACCCTAATTAATACCATTGTTTAGCATCAATGTGTTTAGGAAATGATAAAAACAAGATCCTTCAGGTATATTCATTTCATAAAATATAGATTCAAGTGTGGCCTATGCTTAATTTCATCATTAGTCAAAAACTTATAATTTATCCAAAATACATTGTTAATTGATTTTTTTTTTTTTTTTAGTTTAACATGTACAATGGAGATTCAAACTTTTATTACTTTTTTTTATTCAACAACAATTAAGTATAGGAGGATTTCAAATTTCGAACTTGAAACGTACTATGTACCTATTACTCTAGTTGGCTATGATTTTTTCAGGCCTCTTAAATAAAAAAATATTTTTTAATTGAACTATATTATATATATTGAGATATTTATACTTAGTTTTTTTTTTTAAGTATTTGAGTTCTTACTTGACTTAGTGAATAAAGTACAACATTTTAACTAAATATAAGTGGTAGCAATCTAGTGCTAAGATTTTTATTAATATTCATTTATTGGCTATTGACTTGACCCTCTCCTTCTATAAATTAAAACAAATCTTCACCCACAAACTATTCTATTGGCTATCTCTCTCAAAATAGCTTCTTTAAGTTCTTCTTTTAGAATTTCAAAAACCTATTCTCTGCTTTAGTGATTTGGGAATTGTTGTGCTTCGCTGCCATGGAAAATTTATCATCTAGAAGGTAATTTTTTGCTATATTTTAATTTTTAAGTTCTAGTAAGATTTCGAACCTCTAATCTTTTGTTCGAGGGTGTTATAATATGTTTTAATCGATCGAGTTATGATAGATTTTTTCTTCTTAGTGAACTTTCTCGTCCCCTATCATCCACCATGAATGTTTACAAGTTTTTAGTAGGAGGTTAAAAAAGTTATGACTTTGAAAATACCCATCTCTACCTTTTTAAAACAAAAAATCAACTTCTTTCTTTTTGTCATATTTTGAGAAAATATAAACTTTGTAGTTTTATCATAGATTGAAAACTAAAAGTGATGCAGAAATACCAATAATAATAGTACTAAGAAGCAAAATCTTTGCAAGATTAATGGTGTATATATCATAATTAGACTAAATAGAGTCAAACATAACTTTAGGATAAGAAATTGAAAACACCTTGGCATAAAATCAAAGATTACTCCAATTTTGGGAGAGGAATAGTGAAAAAAAAAAAGAGGGTAAACGCCTTCATGAATATGCATGAAATAAAATAAATTAGGTTAATTACTTTAAAGACACTCTAATAACTATGCCTTTTTTTTTAATTTGAATATGAAACTCAAACTGCAGCAAATAATGGTGAAATTAAAGAGCTGAAGGCAACATGGAAGGCTCGTGTTGACAGAAGAGAGAGAGCACAACCCAACCATTGGCTTAAGAGAATCTTTGTCTTTGTTGGGAGTGTGCTCTCTCTTCTTCTGCCAACTTCTCATCCCTCCGATCTTCTTTCAATACTATTGTAATATCGTCGAGCGTTACGAGTCAATCAAGATTGAAGTGCAAGTCAAAACTGAAAAAAACTGCCAAGAAAAATAACACCAATGGCATTATATACAACCTAGTAACTATAAAATTATAGGTTAAGTTATCATTCCAAAATATTGGTGAATAAAAAAAACTAAACTAAATTGACCTAGATGAGTTTGAGTAAATGTTAGTCATTTTGACCTCTGTAAAGTTTAGTGGAAGTTTCTTACTTGGTTATGGTTTGATTAAAAAAAAATGTTAATTAGCTAAAACCAAATTGAACTTACTTGTGTATGTGGGATATATTTTATAGTGTGATTATTAGAAGTAGTGGATATAAATATATAAAGTTTTGATACCATTGCATGGATAATGGCTTTGTCTCTTGTCTGAATAAGTAATGTGTTTTTTTTTTTTTTTTAAATGTAAAGTTTTGACACTTACATGGGCAATATTTTGTCTCTGGTCAAACTAATATTGTACATGTTTTTTTTCCTTCAATAATATTTACAACATTACGTAATTTAGAATTAATTGTTGTGGCTCTATGAACTTTAGTTGTTAGTGGATGCAAAATTAAATTGGCAATAGGGCAATAACCTTAAAAAAAAAGGTCAAACACATGTCATCTAGCTTTCATACTAGATTTTGTGTCTCATAAGGTAAATGAACTTTAGTTGTTAGTGGTTGCAAAATTAAATTGGGACTATTGGCAATAACCTTTAAAAAAAAATGTCAAACACGTGTCATTTATCTTTCTTACTAGATTTTGTGTTTTCTAATACGAATTTCATAAGGTAAATTGTAGTCTTAATTGAGATTACAACAATTAGGAGTGAGAGATTCGAACTCATAATCACTCAGTCATTGAGTATATATTAATGCTGCTGAGCAATTGCAGTCTTAATATCAAAATAAAAATAGTAATCAGTAGCCAAAGAATCGAAGGAGGGAGCGATCTTCGAATGATATACAGTCTCTTGTTAGAATCAATATTTTCTAAGCACTTTCGTAATTATTTGTTAAATTTTGTTGGATCAAAGTTATTTTTGTTGATTCCATCTTCCTCTTTTTTGTGGCATTTTTGCCCTTGTATCACTCATTTTGCTCTCAATGAAAGTTCAGTATTGTTATATACATACTAACATGAGCAATTAAATTGATATGCTTACAAAAAAAAGCATCTATAGAACAATCGTTGTCAAAAGTTTAACATGTGTAATGGTCATAACCTATTAAGTAAGGTTGAAGTTAGCAATATTTTTAATGGAGTTAAATTAGATCCACATTGGATTGCTTTCTCATTCTTTCTCCATTCCTAATCTCCCATCAGCTGCTCTGAATCAAATACCAAATTCATATCTAAAGAACAAATCTTCAGTTTTGAAGCTATTATTTGTGATTGTTCTTCCTTTTACTATAGGGATAATGATATTATTTTTCAAGCAATTGTCTTATTATGAGGAAAAAGAAAAAGAAGCAAGGATTCTCTGTTAAAGCAAAAACAAGAAGAAATAGAAACACAATTTAAGCAGTGGTACTGAATCTTTGGGATCCATTTATACATCCTCCAATGACTGTTCATACAAAGAATTTTTTAATTAATATATGTAAGTACTCGGATCAACTTATGCACACCTTGACTATTCTTATAAGACAAATTGCCTGACCCTACCACATTTGAATGTCAAAGAATCCCGTAAGAAATTAATCCCTAAATAGGTGGTCATCGTGGATTGAACTCATAACCTCTTAGATTTTCGAGGCTTTGAGCCCACCTAAACCCATGATGGTTGTGTTCATACTATGAATTCCTCCAACATAAACCATTTCCAGTAACACCGCGTGTGCCTTTAAGACATTGAGATCCCCCATTTCTTTTTCCAGAATATAATCAAAATGTGCCTCTTCAAGTTGGAAGAATCACATCTACACTTTCATCTTCATTAGAACAATATAATCAAAATGTACATAGAGAAGTTATGTTAGGAACTAGTGCTTTCCACCTACATGTTTGCAGGTTGCATTCTGCTTTCTACATAACTAAACTACATCCTCCCTACCCAACCTCAAAGCTTGAAGGGAAGGTTAACACCAAGAATTTACTACAGACTTTTACATTCCCCCCAACTTTTTCGTGGTCGAGGTGTCCAGTCGCGACGAGGGAGTTGGGAACATGGTGTTATAGCTTATTTTGGTGCTAAGAAATAACTGACTAGAGCATATAAAGCTGTCTAGTAGTACAATAATCATCTCAATTTTGCTAATCAGAATATTGAGTAGCAAGAAACTAATCACCTGATCAGCAATTCCTTGTGAAATTATTCAGCAAAATCTGCCGTATAGTATAGCACTCCATTTCATTGAGATGTGGCATATAAGGTTTCAGACTATTTAAACTGATGCTGTCGAGTCAAGAGAACTGCAAAACAGTTAAACTACTCAGCATGTTTTTATTTAATAAATTAAAAGCTGCAACCATCTTTACGCGTTAATTTTCACCTTCAGCTATCTCGCAAAAACTTTTCGGTGGAAAGATAATTTCTGGACTCAACTTTTTCTGGGAAGCAACAAGGACAGCTAAGCGACTCTTACTGCATAAGTATGAAGAATATTAGTTCCAACACAAAAATGACAAATTTTAAATGGTCTTCACAGTTCACAATTATCTTTGACAAAAATGGATGTTGGGAGAGACGGATGCAATAATAAATGCAAAATGTTCTAAATTACATTAACGGAGTTTAAATGACATTTGTTATCTCCTTATTAGAAAAAACCAGAACGAATTACACACCTGGCCCATGATGGAACAAATTTGTTGTTTAGTATGTCACCGTCGTTGTCATCTTCATCTTCATCATCAGAAGCTTTGTAAGGAGAAATTTGATATGATTGTTCTTCACTTGTTTCAGAGATTCTATTTTCCATCACATTTTCAAGTGCCTAAAGAAGATTGCAAATTTCGGCATGAAGCAAATAAAATTTAAAAAAGAAAAAAATTATACTCACTAATACAAACATCTATGCATTACAATTGCAAAAATCTCATTCCATTTTGGTCAAACCAAGCAGTATTGACCTTATTTGGCAACTAGTTCTCACTTAAAGTGACCAAATACTCGAGAAGTCATCTTAGGCCATAAGAGAATAGCACAATTAATATTGGATTGCAATTAGCATGCAAATCAGTCTTTCTTCTATGTATTAATCTCAAGAAAGTTTAATCAAATAAATTATTTACTTTCTCAATTAGAAGCTTCAGAGTCCCATAGAATTTCAAGATAGAATTATTTTTCTTTAGATACAACCATGTAAGATACATCGAGATATTCTATTAAACTATAATTTTCATGAAAATAAATTCCATGTACGTGGATTATGGTCTAAACTAAAACCAACTGAAAGCCGAAGGTACTTATGTTTCAAGAGTAATGTACTACAATTATTTCATTGTTTTGATATATATATATATATATATATCATATAAAACTTGACTCAAATTCCAACAACCTTCTTCATCTAGAAGCCTAAATTCTTTCAGATTCCACACTAAAATTACCTCCTAAAGGTTTCAATGTGGTGTCATCGATCTTTTATTTATCAAAAAATTCATTCCAACCTGTTAGCTTAGCCTTTTGGGTTGATTGGTGATTTAATGACTCAACATAATATGAGAGCAGAAAATCATGTGTATAAACTCATGTAAAGTCATTTCCTCCTCAATTAATATTAATTTACTTGTTGAGCATTTTTCAAATTTACAAGCCCACAAGAGAGAAAGCATTAGTTGATATAATTAAATTTACCCAAATCAAATAAAACTTATTAACGTAAGTTTTTAGGTTGATTGGTGATTTAACATGATTCAACAATGACAATAGTGTGAAAATTGAAGGATTACTAACTAATTGGTCATCCCTATCATGGAAATATAACATTTCACACTAAATAACGTCCTAGATTTTGGAAATGTGCACTCTCAAAAGCATTTTACCTCTGCCTCTAGAGAACGGACACTTGTTGTTTGTGAGTCCACGACAGAGCTTGCCCTTCCAGCATCGATTGTAGAAGTTTTAGAATCCGTAACTGACAGTTTGTCAAAGTTGTCATGCCCACTTTCCTTATCCAGTTTGTTAGTTGCATCCTTACATCCCTTTCTTAGTTTTTGGTCCTACAAGAAAAACAATAAGTTATCTTTACCCCTCAAACCCCATGAGCACAAGGAAAATAAAAGATTATTGCACATAGCATCTTACATTGGCTTGGGGTTTCACTTCCTTATTCTCTTTATCAGATCTTAACTTCCCACCATGTTCTCGTAATCGTCTCCTAACTTCTTCAACACGCATTCTTTTTCTTTCTTTCTCCTTTCTATCTTCTTCTTCTCTCTGTCTTTTCTTTGCTGCCATATCAGCCTCCTTTTTCTTCCTTTCTTCTTCTTTCTTCTTCCGCTCTTCATCTTTTTTCTTTCTCTCCAATTCAATCTGCTTCAAATTCTCTTGCTCAATTTTTGCTCTTTCAAGTTTCAAGGCTTCTTTCTTCATGTGACGTTCATTTTCTTTCTTTTCTGCAAGGCGTTTTGCAGTCTCAGCCGCCTCAATGGCCTTCACCTTAATATCTCTCTTCCCTACATGAATGATGAATGCACAAGTTTTAAACATAAGTTAAAATTCCGTACAATACTCGGATCATCAGATACACGCTATTCAAACTAGCCTAACTTAGGTACTACCAAATAATAGATAAAGTCCAATGCCACACCAAAATTCTGATAAGCTGCGAGTGTGTTTACTGTTTAGCTCACAGTGAGATCAAAGGAAAATACAAGCGTACAGGTTATGGAAGATTGTTAGTTGGCTATTAGCAATGACTGACTTCATCTTTTGAATGTGCATGATTCTCCTATTTATAATTCTATAAGGAAGCATGTGCATAATGAAGGGAAGAGAACAGGGGAATAAGAGTCTGGAGCAGTAAGGGGCATGGTATTGGTGCCTTGACTCCAGAGTTTTTTGTCGCATTCTCCAAGATTTCATACAAGAATATCATTCTTCAGTACATATTTTGTCAATTCAGTAGCTAGTAATGGAGACATCATATTATTGAGATATTTTAAAACGTTAATATCCAGGAATTTTGAGGTTCACAATCAATCCATAAATGCTAATATTCAAGTGCCATCTATAGCTATAAAATATATATAAATATATACCTTTTAAATTAGTTGGAGCTTCTCTTTGTTGGAGAAAAGGAATAAAAGAAGTCACATTGGACACAATATTTTTATGCTTGGACTCCTTTTCAGAGAATCGAGGGCCTTTGGGATTCTCCGTGCAGGATAAATCTGACCTGCTATATCTATTATAAGATGATCTAGTAACTCTCTTAGCTCCGTTTGCTCCTGGCAAGATATCATGTTTTACAGCCTCACTCAAATATTTTCTCTTACTTCTTTTCTGATTTCCCACGTTCTCTTTGGTTCTATTATGATTCCCTCTATTGCTGAATTCTGGGTTTACAGATTCTAAACTCAATCTATCAGCAAATGTAGCAGCTTCAGAAACTGTTACCTGAACATTTTCATTTTCTGTAATGTCTGTAAGTGGTACTCGCTCTATAGATCCCATATCTAGTGAAAATTCATCATCAACCTCATATGTATTCTCCGCTTCTTCTCTAATGCAAGGAAGTTCTATGTTTGGGCTGCTTCGTTTTCCAGAATTGGAATAACTTAATGAATTTCTATCCAACAACTTACCAAATGGAGATGCAAATGGCTTCCTGGCATTGCCAGCTAAATTACTGCTAAAGTTTTGCCAGCAATCAGAAAAAGACATCCCATGAGGGGTGCCGTTGACTTTGCCATTCAAGATGTTGCTATCTTCCTTCAAAAGCTTATTTTGATAATTCATCAGTAGGTTACTCTTCGAGTCCATGCTTTCTACTAGACCATTAGAAAGAGAATGATACAGAGTGTTCAACTTAAAACTTTCTGAGGATGAGGATAATGGGCTGTTTGTACAAGCAGATTTACAAAGTTTCTCCAAGATGCTAGCACGTTCTATCAAACATTTTGGAAGATCTAGTTTGTCAAAGTCTATTCCACCAACAGAAATGCATGGTTGTTCATCATCAGCCTGCATTAGAAACCCCTCTAATGCAGGCATATCCTTATCAGCACAAAGATAATGAGAAGTTTGGATCTGGGGAGTAATAATCGAGCAAGAAGTAAGTTTTTCATTTTCCACTCCTCCTTCAGTTTTCCTAGTATCAACAGGAAGTTCATTATCTCCTAATCGAAGATTTTCTTTAGTATCCAAATTTTGGCTTTGTAGCATAACATTTTGAAACATTGTGCCTCTACTATTGCTCCCAAACCTAGAGAGATCCTGTAAGTTATACGCAAAGAAACAATATCATGTTTGAGATGTAAATAGAAGAGGTAAAAGGAAAGAGAAGAAAACCTATAAAATCCCCTCGCAAGAACTGCAATAAAAACTCATAAGGCTAGCTTTTAGTGAACATCACGCCCTAGTAAAAGCACAAACAGAATGAACACCACTGACATCTCACTTCCCAACTAGGTCAATCCTTTCAAAAACAAATTATTAAAAAGAACATAAGAAAATTTTGTTATGAATTTTTTTTTGATACAAAAATATTAGGGGAAGGGAGATTCGAACCTGTAATCTCGTGATTACTAGGTTGTACAAGATGTCTTTAGAGCTCTATGGGCAAAATTTTGTTATGAATTGGAAGAATTATATTCACATTCTTCCGCGGGTACTTTCACTATAAATGTAAATATGCTATTTATTATACTAATGTTTCACTAATTATCTTTTTTCAGATAAAATTCGGGCTTTCCTTGAGATAAAAAAAAAAGAAAGAATACAGGTGCATTCAAACGAACAATCCTTCAAAAAGAACACATGGATGCTAACTAGTTTCATTGTTATTATTCCAACTTTAAGTGCACCAAAATTTGCCATGTGCACTTCACAATTAAGCTAAGTAAGCCCCCTCACCTTGTCAAGCATGCACTTCTTGCTTACGTGCTTTCACGAAAGGAAAACTTAAAATAGAATAAATTTGTTGCTTCTCCTTTGTTAAACTTACCCAATGTACCCTTCTTTTTCTTTAATAAATGTAGCGGAAATGAAAATAACTAAACTGAAGAGGAAAATACAGAAAGCTATAGGTCTAATGATGGAAAATACAATAACTTACAAGTCTAATGATAGAAAAAAGAAATGGAAGGGTATAAGTCTAATGATGAAAAAAATGGAAGCCAGAACCTATTTGTGAATGATGACTGGCTTTAGGTCTGTGGTTTATTTTTAAAGATTTTGTGAACTTCAAGCATGAACAATGTTTGTTTTCATTAGTTAATCTGTCAAGGCTTGTTTGATGATGTCTCATTTCTTGTTTTTCATTATTTGAAAGGAAAGAAAAGTGTGTTCTGTATATTTTTATTTTTATTTTTATTTTTGTAAAAACCATACTTTCATTGAGAGAAATGAAAGTCTACTTGAAATATAATTTTTTTAAGTAAAACCTTCAAAATTACATTTTCATTTTCATTTTGAATTTGTTATATTTATAAAGTAGTTTTAAGTAAAAAATAATTTTAAATACTACATTTATTTATTTTATTTTTTTTTAAATGGAAACAAGCAGACTTTTTTTCCAAAATTTACTTGAAAATTATAAACTAAAATTAGTGACCAAACGTTTTTTTTTCTCAGAAACAAGAAATAAGAAAAATGAAACGAAAAGATTATCAAATGCATCGTACTTTTTATATTTCATATATCATGCTAGTTTCTCATACTACATGTATTTAAATGTATACCTTATTTTATCGTGTACTTTAAGCTTCTTTTTTTGGTGAATCCAGAAATCAAGCCCTAAGAGGTTATCTCAGTTCACATTTAAGAACACAAACAAGAATAAATCTCCCATTCTAGTACATACCTCTTTGACTGTAAGCTTGGATGAAGATTGTGGCCTGTGCATTAAGTGAGCTTCCTTTTCCAAAAGCAACATTTTTACAGGGCTGATGTTGACATTTGGGTAGTCTTCTTCACAAAAGGATAACCGTTGAAATTCAAGAACGGGTTTTTCATAGTCAAAGTCCTGCATCAATTTTTTAGCTAAGGGGCTCCTGTTGAAAATTTGAAGTTTCTCATTCCCCAAGCCTAAAGATGCAGGAATGCCATTCTCCAATTGCAGCTCAACTGTCCTCTGTTTTTCACGAGAACTAGTTGCCTTCCAAACTGAGCAGAAAGTTTTCAACTCTACTATTTTTTCTGTAGTCCGGCACTCTGTTGATATGCAATGATGGTTACTAATGAAGTCCCCAGTGCAGCCCTCAAAGGAATCTGAATCTTCACACTGAGATATGCCTGAGTTTTTCAGTTCCTGCTTCAAATTACTATCCCTTACACCATCGGAAGGAACACAAGGAGCCATGACCATGAGATCTCTAAATAATTCCGCGTCTCTTAGCAAAACTGATGCATCGTCTGTATCCACTGGTGGAATTTCAACTACATTTTCATGGGAAAACTGCAAATTTGATTCTCCATCTTTCAAAAAATTATTTTGTTCAGCAGGTTCATCAGTTTGCAGCAAGGAACAAGCAGTTACATTTTCATAACCATGCAGTGATTTGTCAGCAGACGAGAGAGCATTTTCATTTAAATATCCTATGTCATCATATTTCTTCTCACTAAGAGATTCAGATATACCTTTATAAGATTCATTTACCGAGTCTACCTGAATCTTTGGCAAAAGCATGGGAACGGGTGAATTGCATTTTTCTTTTTCATTAACAGCCCTCTTGTGATCCAGAAAAGAGGAGTGCTTCTTTTCTGATGTTTCCTCACTTACTTCCACCATTGGTGAACTGAAAATTTTGTCTAAACCAGACTGTTCAGTGTTATTATTATCCCATTCACCAGCGGAAGAAACACTAGGAGCCATGACCATGAGATCTCTAAACGTTTCTGTGTCTCTTATCAGAACTGATGCATCCACTGTATCCACCGGCAGAATTTCAACGACATTTTCAAGGGAAAACTGCAAATTTGATACTCCATCTTTCAAGAAAATACTTTGTTCAACAGGTTCGTCACTTTGCAGCAAAGAACAAGCAATTATTTTTTCATAACCTTGAAGTGATTTGTCAGCAGACGAGAGAGCATTTCTGTTTAAATATCCTATGTATTCATATATCTTCTCACTATGAGATTCAGATACACATTTATAAGATTTATTTTCCTTTGCCGAGTCTACCTGAATCTGTGGCAAAGGCATGGGAAGGGGTGAATTGCATTTTTCTTTTTCATTAACAGCTCTCTTGCCATCCAGAAAAGTGGAGGGCTTCTTATCTGATGTTTTCTCACTCACTTCCACCATTGGTGAACTGGAAATTTTGTCTAAACCAGACTGTTCTGCCTTAATATCAATATTATTGTCCTGGGTCATACAGTCTCCTAGGCTTTCTTCATGGCATTCAATATTGACAGAAGAAGGTCTAGACAACTCCAATGGCTCATTCACTTGATCAGAATGTCGTTTAAGACTTCCATCTTCAGAAGAAAGACTTTGAGAATTATCTGCATCCAGGGAGCTATGTTCCATCCCAGACTGTTGAGCGTTGTTAAATTTGCACTCATGACTCCTGAAATGTCCTAATATTTCTTCTTCACGGCAATCCATGTTGCCAGAAGAAACTTTAGATACGTTCAATTGCTCTTCCATTTGATCAGAATGCATTACTGAACTTCCAATGGGACATGGTCTTCCACCCTCAGAGTCAACATATGAAGAAGAATTACCCACCTCCTGAGAGTTGTACTGCGGCCCAGACTGTTGGACATTTTCAAGATTGCATTCCTGGCTTCGGCAATGTCCTAAAATAGTTTCTTCACAGCATTCGGTGTTGCTAGAAGAAGGTTTAGACATGTCCAATAATCTCCCAAAGCCAATGTCAATGCATGCTGAATCGCCCACATCCTTAGAGCTATGTTGTGACCCAGACTGTAGAGCATTACCCAGATTATATTCCTGGCTCCTGCAATGTTCTAATGCCATCTCTTCACGGTACGCAATACCGCCAGAAAAAGGTTTAAGTAAGTCCAACTGCTCGTTCACTTGATCAAAATGCAATTTTGAGCTTCCTGGACAGGCTCTTCCATCTTCAGGGGAAATGCTTGAAGATTTATCCACATCCAAAGAGCTGCATTGCAAATTAGACTGTTCAGCATTATCAAAATTACATTCCTGGCTCCTGCAATATCCCAACCCTTTTTCACAGTCTTCAATCTTTCCAGAAGAATTGGGCGAATAGAATTGCTCATTCACTTGACAAAAATTCTGCATTGAACCTCCAGCTACACATACCCCTACATCTTTACAGGAACTGATTAAAGAACTACCCACATTAATAGATTTACTTTGCAACTCAGTGCTTTCAACTATTGTAATTTTATGAGAGCAAACAGATATATCCTTCTGCTCGCAACAAACAATAGTTTCTTTTTCTACGGAACTAACTCTTTTACTACTCGAAGGCTTTGCAAGCTTTGATTCATCTTCGTGATCAGCTTGCAGCAAACTAATAGCAGTCCCCACGATCCCACCAGCAATGGAATCATTCTTGTTCTCACACCGGGATTGGCACGTAGCTGATTTGACACTATTTCGCAACTCTAAAGCCCTTTGCCTAGACTTAGATCTGTGTAACCGTGCCAATGACAGAGTAGGATCTTGGTAATTTTCTGAAACTACACCTTCTCCACCTTGAGGAGAAAAAGGGCTCATATCAACATGAGGGGTGCAATTTAAATCAAATCCAGCAACACTTTTGTCGCACTGGGGTAAAACAGATGGCCTAATTCCTGCACCAAAATCATCGTCTAAAGAACCAGCTTCTTCATTCGACCTCTGCTGCAACCCCTCTTCGACCAATCCCTCGTTCAAACTAGAACGATGGGTCTCAAGCGGCGAGCGTGGGAACTCAACTCCAGACACAACATTCTTGTTCACTTCTGCAACTACGAGAACCAATTGAGCAAAAACAAATGTTGCAATATTGAACAATTAATACTTCACTGCGAGGAATGTTCATCCATCGGTCAATTAACAGTGAAAATTGACACCCAACCGAGTTGGTTTGCTTAAAAATGACACCCAAAATCGAGTCTATTAATTCGATTAAGTTCGTTAATTCATAATTTTTTTCCTTTTCTATTACAAAATATATTCAATTTTTAATGAAAATTTGAGAATTAATTTTAAAAATTGAACATATACTTGAAAACAGAGACCGAACCTAATTCTGTCGGTTTCGGTCGGCCGAATCAGTTTTAGAGAAATATATGAACACTCCTACTAGTCCTACCAACCAGTATTGCATTAGAAATGAAAAGTTATGACAAAAGTGCGAAAATTACCTTCGAAATGCGAAATGTGAGAAGGAAGAAAAGGCGAGTGGAGCCAAGGAGGAGGAGCGATTCCGTCGATAATGAGCTTGGATGCGAGGTGTTGGTCAAATAGATTGGTCTGGTGCTTGGCCTGGTCGATGATCCAGTTCTTCCTTTCGAAGATCTGCACGAATAGCTTCTCCATCGCCGCCGTGCTTCACAGAGCGGCCATGAAAGAGGGAGTTACAGAGACGAAGATGTTTCGATGGGGGTTTCACTGACGAAGAAGAAGATGGACTTTTGCGAGTAGCGGGCAAATGAATTCAAATTTTGGAAGACACGAAATCGGACAATTACTAAAAAGTCCTCTCGTTGGCAAATTTAAAATATATTAAGTTAGGTTAAGATGCCATTTTTATTCATAGGCTTTGTATTTTATTCCATTTTGATGATCTATTTTTAAATGTATGCATTCTCTTTTTCTTTTCTTTTTTTGTGTTTTCTTTTTTATTTTTTTTAAGATAAATAAATGTATGCATTCTCAACCGGAGTTTAAAAGATAAATCTAAAGTTAAATGGGGAATATTCATGTATAACACAAAAAAAAAAATAATAAATAACTATAGAAATCTATAAAAATAGCACTTTTTTTTAGAAGAAATTGGTGTAGAGTAGGGATGAAAGGAAAATCTGAAAATTGACCAAACTGAACCAAACCAAACTAAACCAAATTGATCCGTTGGACTTTTTTAAAACAATATTTGATCATTCGGTTTGATATTCTATAAAATTGAAATATATTTGTTCGAAAATTTTCAATTCTTGATGGAGGAACCAACCTAAAACCAAATATATAAATACTAAAATAAAATAAACATACATTGATATTTAGATTTGATGAAATAACCAATTTAGATATGAAATATGATGTAAAAATATTAAAAATATTACGTTATTCATGGAAAATGTGGAAAATGTTATTTTTGGTCAGTAAAATAAAATTCCCAAAATCAAATTGAAAACGAGACGATAAATTGAAAAATAAACTAAATTTTAGTTGAAATCAAAATTGATAACCCAACCAATGGAAAATCAACTAATGATTTTCGTTCTTTAATGGACGGCATGGACCTAATTATTGAAAACCTGAAAAAAAAATTGATAAACTATGCTAAAATAGTATACGGTGTAAACGATCAACATAATGAAAATAAATGCATGTTTGAGAAAGTAGAAATAGATTAACATCAAACTAAATAACTAATCGCGTTATCAATCTATTCAGTACATGGACAATAATTTAGTTCCCACAAATGTGTTGATGATTAAAAATTGTAAGTTTGAGTCTTTATTTAAATTATTGTTCAACTAAAAAATGAAGTAGTGTGTTGTTTTCACAGTTACCCTTAATTAATCCATTATCAATGGAATGATATTAAAACTTTTAACTCCTGGAAATTAAACGAGGGTACGGTTTTTTTGTTATAAACTTTAATGTCCAGAAGTTTTTAAAAAAAAAAAAAAAAAAAAACTTATCCACATTTAATTAGATTTAATTACGAAACAAACTCCTTTCAATGCATCAAAATGTGTTTTTTCCAGGAAGATGTATTAAAATGTTACAACAATAATAAATCTGGCTCCAATGAGAGACAATTCTAATTATAAATCTGTTTATGATGAATGCAAACCAATTATTGTTTTATTTTTTATTTTTTTTCAATATGTTTTTTTTCCAATTCATATGTTCAAAAGAGAATAAACTTATAAATATTTGCATATAACTCATATTTCTTTTATTATTATTATTAAGAATATTTGAACGGAAGATTTGAACGTATAATATTTTGTTCATGATGTTATTTAAAATATCGTAATAGTATGCATATCCATTAAACTATATTTAGTTAAATAAATAAATTAGGCCATCAAATAACAATAAAATCAATTAACATGTCAGATGAACATAATATACATATAAAGTTTTAATCTAAAACAACTTGCATATTTTTAAATTACCAGAAATTTTTTTATTTGTCGTGTTAAACAACTCGGGCACGACATATCTTCAAATGTTAACAAAATCAAGAGGTAAATTAACACAAATTTAAATTTATATATATATATATATGGATTTAAATCTTCAAAGCTCTTAAACTAGAAAGTGCCACTTTCAAATAAATGCTAATCTGAATCTAATTTAGAGATATGGATCGCGCGATTAATTATCTGGTTTGGTTTAATCTATTACCACTCTATGGTCACAAGTTCGATCCATAAAATCGATATTTATAATATTCTTTCCCCAAATTGTACTTAAAAAATAATAATAATAAATAAATAAATAAATCTAATCTATAGATAATGCATCAATTATCATCCCAAAATACATAAAAAATGACAAATTCTAATGAGAACAAAATTCCTCCACCTACCGTTGTGAAACTAAACGAAACAAATATATATATA
>JBBMKA010000001.1:5477748-5541088 GCA_037833695.1 Sechiopsis laciniata
ATATTTCTAAAGGTTACTGATCTAAAATCATAAGAACTGTCCTTGAATTGATTCAATTTGATGTTGAAACTACTGACATAAAAATAAACCAGTCGTACAAATAAGGGCAAAATCAATTTATCCTAAATTTTAAGAATTATATCAATAAAACTCTAACTAATGAATTTTAAGAATTATATCAATAAAACTCTAATGATGGCATCAATTTAAACAATCTGTCAATCAATTTATATACCATTTAGTGTGGTAAATTACGACTTCACAAATCTTGTAGTTTTTTTTTTTTTTTTTGAGAAGCACAAATCTTGTAGTTATTAATATATTCCATAGTAATTTTCACTAGATTCAATTTAAAATTATATAAATAAAATTATCAACATTTCTAAACAAGTATTAATGAATTGAAGAATACGAAAAAAAAAAAAAAACCAATATCGATGAATAGAAGGTTCCCAAAGGGTGGCACGGTGGTCGTAAACTTAGACTTTGAAAGTATGCTCTCCTCAAAGTCTCAAGTTCAAGACTCGCCAGTGACATTAATTTATAGATACTTTCGTGTCTCTATTTATTTGATGTATCCTGCCTAGCCTAGGGACAAACATGATTACCATGAATATAGTAGAGTAAAACTTCAATAATATATACATATATTGTATGCGTTAAATTCTATCCCAGTCACCATTCGGTAGGGGAGGTGGGATAGAATTTAACAACCTTTAAATTAAAGATACATGTCAATTATTGCTTGATCTAACCCGCTTTGACATAAATGTTAGTCAATAAGTTCCGGTATTCTTTTCCGAAACAATTCTGTTGGTTTCCTCTATAAATCCGGTTAAGACCCGACCCGGTTACACCCCTAAATGGATTGAGCTGAGATCAGACAAGCAAAACCTAAAACATGTATGATAATATTGCCATCTACCAGTGATAACAAAGAAAACCAATATTTAATATCAATCTTCACTGTCACTTATCTCAAAACAAGAACTTTTAGCCAAACCCAAGAGTTCTTGAAACTTTTTACCTCTAGAATTGCATAGTGAAATTTCAGGCCTCTTGGGAAAAATCCCAAGATTATATGATGCCATTACCACCCTTTTCCCAAGTTTAGATTTCTCAAACTTTTGAGAACACTGTTTCATAGGCAACATTTCCATATTCTTCTTCTTCTTCAAATATTCCTCTGGCTGACTTCGAGTAATGCCACAGCTCGATCGGTTTGGAATGCTGTTCACTTCATCATGGCTCGGAAAATATCGTTTTATGATACTTGAAACAGAAATGGCTTCAGATGATAACTCGCTCACTGTGGCTGCCTCTACCAATGCAGAGCTTGCATACCATTGTTTTGTTGTCCTAACTTCATCATTCCGTACACAATGATACAACGACGGTGTATCGATCGAGCCATTGGGATTATCTGAATCTTTGATCGGAGACTCTGTATCGGAGCTCTTTTCTACATGCTCTAATAGCTGATTTTTGCCAGTTCTCTTCCTTTTTCTTCTTGTATTCCAAGCTAAGTTGCTTCTGCAGACTAATGTTGGTAACAAATTCTTGGTTTTGAATCTTTTTCTCGCATGTTTCTCATCGATTAGAACGGGGAAACAATCCGCATTTTCGTGTAAACGAGGCTCGATAAACTCATTCAAAGGCCGTGCTTTGACATGAAGAAACTGCACTGCTTCCACTCGAGAAGTGAGTTTCGTCAGCAACGTGTCGGACAAATGGTAGAACTTCGAGTTTTGCTCCACCTAATGGGAAGGAAATGAATGGTACAAATTAGAACAAGATCTAAAACCAGAAGCTGAAACATGACAACAAATGAAAAATTCATATGCAAACACACCATGAATCCATCCACCTTGATTTCTCCCATGGCTGGGAAACAGTTAAAATGTACTCTCTCAACTTCCCCTGTAAAAAATTTTGGAATCAGCATACTAAACAAAGATATTATAGACCACATAATTTTGAAGATCAGGTTGCATAAGCCCACATAATATGACATAAAACATTTAACTCTAGACATCCAGTTTGAGAATCCAAGCGCGGAGACAACGCTACATTATTTCGTGGATATTTGATTTGTCGGTTAAGCTTATGTAATTCAAAATTCTCAACTTGAACTCAAGTTTGTAATAGATTGCTCATCTCAAACAATAGATTAGTTAATTCTTTTTTTTTTTTAATGAGAAACAAAATAGATTAGTTAATTCTTAATCTGATATGATCCACTAGTTAGCCCTTAATTAGGTGGTTTGAGTAGTTAGTTAGTTAGTCTCCTTTGAAGGCTTTATATATGTATCCTACCCATTAATCAATACAATTTAAATCTTTGAAGAATTGACTCAATTGATTGAGAGGGGGACTTCGAGATAGAACTAGATTCTATCATAATCCCACTGGCTATACAAGACCAAAGATCATGTTACATCCGGTAAAAGTAGTCAATAGTCAAGTTGCACTTACGTTAACCCAAACACTCACGGATATAAAAAAAAAACATGTTGCACAAAGTTCATGAAACTCACCATTCATATTACATACTAACTTAAACAAATCATATAACAAATATTACATTGATTCTGACTTTTGCAGCTTATCCCTTTCTACAATTTAAAAAGACATACAAACCCAATCTTCTCAAACTCCAACTTCAAGCATATCTTAGAATTCAGCTTCTCACTTTTCGAGTGAAGAAAAAAAAAAAAAAAAAAACTAGCTTTTATTTTGAAGCCGGAACAAGTATACTAGAGAAATACAAAAAGGAAAGCTCGAGACAAAAGAGTAATACAGAAAACCAGAAAAACTAACCTTTGTTTTAAACAATTTCGTGTATTTTAAATTTATGCTTACTGTCTCACCATTGTTTTCACCTATCTTAGAAGTTGTTTAAATTCTTAGTCAAAACTTGTATTGAATTTTGAAAACATTTTTATAACATAGATAACAAAATTCTTTTTTTTTTTACGAGCACCTTAACTATTGTCACAAGATATAATATCCAACAAAATAAAAAAACTCATAGTTGGAAGTAATGTTTATAAGCTTCATTTGGAATATCATTCAAAAGAACGAGAGATAAAAGGATGATCAATACAATTTTAGAAACAAGGACATGAGCATTCAGCCTAGCTAGGACCCTTATAAACCATACATTCTTTTATATATATATATAGTATTCATGAGTGTCCAAGCCAGCTTTATGCATCTCTCAACTATTTGGTTCTCAAATAAACTGTAAGAAATTAATTGTTAAATAGATGTTGAGTATAAATTTAATTCATAACTTATTAAATCTCATGGCTCTCTTTGATCACTAGCAACCCATGATGGTTCTTACAAATAACATATTCGAGCACAAGAAAAAGAAAAGAAATTTGAACATGTAAGGTGCAAATGTGGTCTTGAATCATCTCATGATAGGAGGGATTGTTGTAAGTGATATCATCCGATTCTTGAACTTCTTTCAACAATTCAGTTCCTCAAACAACCATGGATTCATAATGAACAAAAAAAAAATATGCAACAACAGGGCAACATTAACTGAAAAGTAAGCAGTAGAAACCTCATAATTGCAGAAAATGATAAACAGAAACAGATTCATTTGAAGAAAAACTGTTTAAAACCCCCCAGAAAGTTGAAAAGGTCGAAATCCCCAAACAGATTCACGAATCTCTTGAAATGGGGTTTCTTCTCCAAAAAAAAACGACCCATTTTGAATCGGAGCAAAAGAAAGTGGAAAAGTTAAGGATATTTTTCAATGATATTTTGGCTTACTTTTTAAAGCTCCGGCGGCGGTGTGCGGCGGAACAGCGACGGCGAGGCGGGTGCCGACATCAGTGTCGATAAAGACTGCAACTTGGAGCGCCATTGAAGCGGCGGTGGGTAAAATCGTCTGAACAATTGTTTTATTTTTCATCGATCTGCCATTTATTTATTTTTCATTATTCTTTGTTTTTTTTTTTTTGAAAGAATTTCTTTTTCTTTCTTTCCTTTTGAGTTAACAACATAAATCTTTTTTTCTCAAAAAAAAAAAAAAAAAAACATAAATCTTTTACTTTGGAAGAGACATACTTTTCCCTACGAATAGTTTAAGTTGATAGTTTTTTTTTTTTTTTTTTGAAACGGATAGTTTTTTTTGTTCCTTTATATTTTATACGTGTGCCATCATTTTGTTTTTAAATCAGTACATTCATGTCACATAATAATTCTTTTTTCATATTTTTATTTATAAATTAAATTTATGTAGCATAAAGTGTCACAAATGCAAAATGTATATTCATCTACACATTTATGTGTAAGAAATTTTCTTTCTAATTTTAATAGATTAAATTGCAAATTTTAAATCGTACAACATCAAAATTATAAAAAAATTAAAAAAAAACTCAACTTTCAGATTTATTTGATTTTTGGTCATTAATCTTTCAATTAATCTATAAGAACTCCAATGAAGAGCGATGATAGATTGTAGATATTTTCAATGGAAATTTTTACTCTAGTTGGGTGATAATTTGTAGTACCTCTCCTATCTTCTTTCAATCTTTTTGCAATATCGTCAACTTTTTCGAGTTGTACGAATCGGGATTAGAGTTCAAATCAAAATCGAAAAATCAATAAAATCAAGCTTACTCAATGGATTTAAGTAGGTGCTAGTCATTTCAACCTCATAATTGAATATCAAAATTTTACTTTATTTGTGGGTCAATTTAGTAGTTAACTATTTGTTTGATTTTATAAAATTTTAGTTTTGTACATTGTTTTGAAAATCAAATTAACTAACTCAAGCGTCAGAAAACAGAAAACCGTTTGAGTTTTTATTTTTGTTTTTTAAAATTGAGATTGTTTTCTCCTAATTTTCTTAAAACCATCTTCAAATATTAGAATTTTTAGCCAAATTTCAAAAATTAGAACTTTTTTTTTCTTTCAAAACTTGTATACTTTTAAAAATATAGGTAGCAAATAGATATCAAATCAATAAAAAAAAATACAAGTTTAAATAATAGTTTAGATTCCATTTTTAAATTTTTTTAAAAAAAACAAGATTATTAACATATGAGCCTTTTTGAAGTTCCTTTTCATAATCTAGATATTAGAAAGTGTGAAATAAAAAATGTCAAACATGTAATTTTCCATCTATTAGTATTCTTGCATCTTTTTATCAAGGGATACTCCAAGTTCTCTATTAAAAAAGATGCAAGATAATAATCAACAAATGTGTACTGAAAACTTCCAACTTTGTGATGAAATATTCTTATTAAAGAAAATTTTCTTATTATAGAAATGATTACCCCATGTACGTTCAAGAACAAATATGTATACTTCAACAGATATAAATACGATTCTCACTAAATATTTAATATATTTAATTGATTTTTTTTTTTCTTAATTCAATGTGTGAAATTAGAGTTTTGAACCTAAAAGATATAATATTTAAATCAAATACCTGATCTGTGATCATTATAGCTTTACTGATTATCTATAGAAACAAATTGAAGTTACCTCATGTCTGCTTGTGCACCAAATTTAACCAGTCCTCCATCTGAAATTCCTTCTAAATCAAATACCAAATTCTTTGTTTTTTTTTAATATCAGTAAATGTTCAAACTAAATTATACGCACCTCGATTATTTTCACGGCAAATACGTCTGACTCTATAATATTTTGCTTGAAAAGACCGTTTGACTCTAAAAAAAAATCTTGTAGGAAATTAATTCTTAAGTGACCACCCTAAATCTAACCCCTGGCTTATTAAATCTCCAATGTTCTCTTTGCCCTGTAAGCCAATGTTCAAATTCTTTGCAAAAAAACAAGAACAAGATGAAACATAAATCTAGTTTCAGTTGATCCCACTATTAATTCCTCTTATATAAATCAACACAAAACCATTATGAAGTGACTCAAGTGGTCAAAGAGGGTCTTGAGATAGTTAAGGAGATGGGTTCAATCCATGGTGGCCACCTACCTAAAAATTAATTTCCTACGAGTTTCTTTGATATTCAAATATTATCAGACGGTATGTCCCTGGACATTAGTCGAGGTGCCCGCAAGATGGCACGGACATTCACGGATATATATATATATATATATATATAAACCAACACAGGTCCAGAAATATAATCAAAATTTGGCTCTTCAAGTTGGAACAATCTCATCTAAGCTTTCATCTTCATTAGAACAATATAATAAAACAATAATTTGTACATAGAGAAGTAATGTTAGGAGCTAGTGCTTTGCACCTAAATGTTGGCAGGTTATATTCTGCTATCTACATGACTAAACTAAATCCTCCCCTACCCACCCCAAAGCAAGAGAGGGGAATGTTAACACCAAGAATTTCCTACAAGCGTTTTCCCCAACTTTTCATTGATATAATGAAAAGGAAGAAAAGTTGCAGGGATACAAACTCCCAATGAGAGAATTAAAAAAAAAACAGCAATAAGAATAATCTAAAAGAGAAAATACAAAAGGAAAGTAGAACGAAGTAAACAGAGATCTAATCCAATATCAACACGAAATCTGAAGCTGAAAAGATAGCCTCCACTAGGCAACGAAAACCAGAAGCTGCTGCCAACCGACCGAGAAAACCGAGGACCAAGAACCAACCATCGAGCAACAAAGAGTAAGTTGATAACAAACAGAAGGCCAATTGGAGTTGAAGACCAAAACAGAAAAATTGGCTTGAAACCATGAGCAAGAATAGGACCGCCTTCAAATCATCAAAACTCCAATAGTACTCCTAGAAGGTGGCTTAAGCATATGAACTTGATCACCCCTTAAAGTAAGACAACTGAAAATTTTCCCCGACATTTCGTGGTTGCGGTGTCCAGTTGCGAGGAGGGTGGTGAGAACAGGGTTTTATAGCTTATTTTGGGGCTAAGAAATGACTGTCTGGCTGTACATTAACCATCTCGATTTAGCTATTCAGAATGTAAATTAGCAAGTAACTAATCACCAGAGCTGCAATGCGTCACAAAATTATACAGCAAAATCTGCCACAGTATGGTAATCCATCATTTCATTGAGACAAGGAATGCACATATCTTATATCGTGAATGAGAACAATAATCAAATTATCAAACAAACGATGAAGCCTTAAAATTGATGGGGAATTCTTCTTGACTATTTCCAAGACTTGGACATCTGAAAGTTTTCTCTCAATTCTTGAGCAAAATATATATTTGATTACACAAACAGAAAGGTTTATAAATTGTATGGGAAGCATAGAGAAAAAGCAACCCTCCTTTGTGACAGACAACTAATTATGGCAGATTTGAACAAGTACTAAAGTCAACGTTTTATATAGGCCTACTTTATTAAGATGGCATTTAGAGTAAGGAGTAAGGAGAACAAAAATGATTATGAGAGAATGAGAATGAGGAGGAGAATGATTATATGCACTTGAAGTGAAGGGAATGATTATGAGAGGAATTGTTACCTATATTTAGGGTATGATTATGGGAGAACAAAATAGTGAGTATGGGGAGAATGAAAAGTGGTTATGAAGGGAATGAGATTCTTGGGTGAATGAATAGTGATTATGGGAAAAATGATTGTCAGTGGCCCAAACATGAGTAAGGGAATTATTCCCCATAATCATTCTCATTCTCACTCTCCTTGCTCCAAACACTCCCCAACAATCATCCTCAAACACCAAGAACGTCCATACAAGTGAGGTTACTACTAACTCGATGACAAACAAGACCAAAATCACGATCAGAAAAAAACAAAGATAGAAACATACCCAGGCAAGTCTCTTTGTACAGGCAGAAAGGGAATAATGTCTTGCAGATAAAACCTATCCACATTGTGAAGGTTCAGACTATTTAAACTGATGCTGTCGTGGTAATAGAACTGCAAAACAGTTAAACTAACTCAGCATGTTTTAATCTAATAAAGATTAAAGCCTGCAACCATCTTTACGCATTAATTTTTACCATCAGCTATATCACAGAAACTTTTCGGTGGAAAGATAAGTTCTGGGTTCAACTTTTGCTGGGAAGCAAATAAGGCAGCTAAACGATACTTGCTGCATAAGGAAGTATGAAGACATTAGTTCTAACACAAAAGTGGCAAAACTGAAATTGATTTCACAATTACCTTCAACAAAAATGGATGTTGGGAGAAACGGGTACAAGACGTACCAAATTGCGTTAACAGTATTTAAATCACATTTGTCATTTGCTTATTGAGAAAATCATACTGACTTGCATACCTGGCCCATGAGGGAACAAATTTATTGTTTTGTATGCCGTCATCATCATCTTCCTCATCTTCATCATCTGATACTTTGTAAGGAGAAATCTGATATGATTGTTCTTCACTTATCTTGGAGATTCTATTTTCCATCACATGTTCAAGTGCCTAAAAAACATTGTAAATCACAGCATGAAGCAGATAAATTTTAAGAAATGGAAATCAAGGCTGCAGTCATATGAAGCTCAAAGGGTAGTTCGATTAGGATTCTTAAGGTGTTATGTTTCAAGAGTTTTGTACTACATCAATTATATATTGTGTTGGCTGGAAAGAAAAAAAATCTGACTTGATTTCAAATTCCAAAAACCTACTTCTAGAAGCCCAAATTCCATCAAATTTAGAACTAAACTTGCCTCCAAAAGGTTTCAATGGGGCGTTCTCCGTCGAGGATCCCATGTTGGAAAGATGAGGGCACCTTTAAACCTTTTTATAAGATAGGTAGCTATCTACCATCATTGTCATTTGTCGATTGGTTTCGAGATAGAAACCCATATTTATCTAACATGGTATCAAAGTTGGCGATTTTGTGTACAAACCCTTGCGAAGTCGTTTTGACCCCAATTAATTTTGATTTCTACTTGTTGGACATTTTTCAAATTTCCAAGCCAACCAAGGTAGAATGTTGGTTAATATACTTAAATTTACACAACCTACCCGCTAAAGATTTTGGATTGATTGGTGATTTAGCATAATTCAACATTCTCCACATTTATTATCACTTAGAAAAATCACGACTTTTTATGCCAAAAAAAGCATGACGTTTTCATGAAGAAGGTTGGTTAGGAAATGGAGGGTTACTTTCTAATTGCTCATTCCTATCATGGAAATATAACATTTCACACTAAATCGTGTCAAAGATTTTTTAAATTTGCACTAACAAAATCATTTACCTCTGCCTCTAGAGAACTAACACTTGTTGTTTGCGAGTCCTCTACAATAAGACTTGCTCTTCCTGCATCGCTCGTAGAAGTATTATTGGTCTCCATAACTGGCAGTTTGCCAAAGTTTTCGTGTCCACTTTCCTTGTCCAGTCTGTCAGTTGCATCTTTACATCCCTTTCTGTCACGTGGTTTTTGCTCCTATAACAGAAAATAATAAGTTATTTTTACCTCTCAAACCCCACGAGCACAAGGAAAGTTCATATATTATAGCATATAACATCTTACATTCGCTTGGGGTTTTGCTTCTTTATTTTCTTTATCAGATCTTAACTTATCACCCCGTAATCGTCTTCTAACTTCCTCAGCACGCATTCTTTTTCTTCCTTTTTCCTTTCTCTCTTCTTCTTCCCTTTGTCTTTTCTTTGATGCCATATCGGCCTCCTTTTTCTTCCTGTCTTCCTCTTTCTTCTTCCTCTCTTCCTCTTTCTTCTTTTTCTCCAATACAATCTGCCTCAAATTCTCTTGCTCCATTCTTGTTCTTTCAAGTTTCAAGGCTTCTTTCTTCATTTGGCGTTCATTTTCTTTCTTTTCTGCAAGGCGTTTTGCTGCCTCAGCAACCTCAATGGCCTTCACCTTAATATCTCTCTTACCTACAGAAACGCCCAGAATTACAATTCAGTACAATACTCGGACCATCAAATACACGTTTTTTTTTTTTTTTTTGAAACAAGGGTAACCACGCCTGTCCCTAGGTCAAGCACCAGAGACATCGAAAGAGTAATGTCACAAGTGAGTCTCGAACCTGGAACCTTGAGGAGAGCATACCCCCAAAGCTCAAGTCTTTAATCACTGCGCCACCCCTTAGGGACATCAGATACACGTTATTCAAACTATGTATTACCAAATAACAGATAAAGTTTAATGCCACACCAAAAGTTAAATTCTGATAGGTTGTGAGTGTGTAAACACAAGGTCAAAGGAAAATACACGTGTACAGGTTATGGAGATCATTTGTTGGGTATAAGCAAATATTGACATGGTATTTGAATGTGCATGATTCCCATATACTTATAAGTTTATTAGGGAGCACGTGCGTGATGGAAATAAAATAAATAGGGGAATCAGAGAGTGGAGCGGTAAGGGGCATAGTATTGGTTGGAGAACCTAGAACACTTGAATTTTGCTGTTGCATCTCCTAGATTCCATACAAGACTATCATTCTTCACTACAAATTTTGACGATTCAGTAGCCAGTAATAAATTCTTGAGATATTTTTACATGTCAATATCCAAGAAATGTTTAAGGTTCATAATCAGTCCATGTATGTTAATATTTGAATGCCGGAAACACTTACAAAATATACCTTTTAAAATAGTTGGAGCTTCTCTTTGTTGGAGAAGAGGAATAAAAGAAGTCACATTGGACACAATATTTTTGTGCTTGGGTTCCTTTTCAGAGAATCGAGGGCCTTCCTTTCTCAAATTTTCTTTACGGGATAAATCTGACCTACTAAATCTATTAAAAGATGATCCAGTGACTCTCTTAGCTCCGTTTGTTCCTGGAAAAATAGCGTGATTGAAGGCCTCATTCAAATATTTCTTTTTACTGCTTTTCTGATTTCCCAGATTTTCTTTGGTCCTACTTTGTGTCCCTGTGTTGCTGAGTTCTCTGATTAATGATTCTAAACTCAATCTGTCAGCAAATGTTGCAGCTTCAGACACTCTTACCCGAACATTTTCATTTTCTGCAGTGTCAGCAAGTGGTACTCGCTCTTTAGATCCCATATCATTTGAAAATTCATCATCAACCTCATCTGGATTCTCGGCTTCTTCACTAATGCAAGGAAGCTCTACATTCTGACTGCTTTGTTTTCTAGAACTGGAAGAATTCAATGACTTTCTATCCAACATCTTACCGAATGGTGAGGCAATCGGCTTCTTGTCATCACCAGCTGAACTACTGCTAAAGCTTTGCAGGCAATTGGGAAAAAACCTCCCATGAGGAGAGCAGTTGACTTCTTCATTCAAGAAGTTACTACCATCCTTCAGTAACTTCTTTTGATCATCCATCTGAAGGATACTCTTCAAATCCATGCTCTCTAGTAGACCATTAGGAAGACTAAGAGAATGGTACAAATCTACCACCTTGTTCAACTTATAACTTTCTGAAGATGAGGAGAATTGGGTGTTTGTACAAGCAGATTTACAAAGTTTCTCCAAGATGCTAGCACGTTCTATCATACAGTTCGAAAGATCCAATTTCTCAAAGTTTATTTCACCAACAGAAATGCATGGTTGTTCATCATCAGGCGGCATTAGGAACCCCTCTGATGCAGACCTATCCTTATCTGCACCAAGATAATGAGAAGTTTGGATATGGGGAGTAATAAGCGAGCAAGAAGTAAGATTTCCATTTTCCTCTTCTCCTTCACTTTTCCCATTAACAACAGAAAGTTCATAATCTCCATCTCCGAATCGAGGATTTTCTTTAGTATCCAAACTCTGGCTCTCTAGCATAATATTTTCTGATGTTATGCCACTGCTATTGCTCTCAAACCTAGAGAGATCCTGTTAGTCATGAACAAAGAAACAAGATCATGTATGAGAAGTAGATAGAAGTGTCATCAACAACCAAATGACCTTACTACATTTGATCGATAAATCCTAGGTAGTGGCTACTATGGATTCAACTCATTCCTCTTATTTCCCAATACCCATATGAACGTGTATATTTTATTTATCGTGTACTTCAAAGCCTTCTTCATTTTTCTTTTGATGCATCCAGAAATTAAACCCTAAGAGGTCATTGCAGTTCACATTTAAAAAATAAAAAATAAAAAACAAAGCAAGAATTAATTTTTCTTTCTTATATATACCTCTTTGACTGTAAGCGTGGTTGAAGATTCAGACCCCTGCATTAAGTGGGCTTCCTTTTCCAAAAGCAACATTTCTACAGGGCTGATGTTCACATTTGGTTCTAGGCAATCTTTTGCACAAAATGATAATCGTTGAAATTCAAGGATGGGTTTTTCATAGTCAAAATCTTGCATCAACTTTTTATCTATGGGACTCCTGTTGATAATTTGAAGTTTCTCATTCCTCAATCCTGAGGATGCAGGAGTACCATTCTCCAATGGCAGCTCAACCATTCTCTGCTTTTCAAGAGAACTAGACACCTTCAAAACTGAGCAGAAAGGTTTAGACTCTGTTAATCTTTCTGCAGTCTGAAACTCTGTTGATATGTAATGATGGTTACCATTAAAGTCCTCAGTGCAGCCTTCGAAGGTATTTGAACCTTCGCACTGAGATATGCCTGAATTTTTCAGTTGCTGCTCCAAATTACTATCCCTTTCACCAGCAGAAGGAGCACAAGGAGCCATGTCCATGAGATCTCTATACGTTTCTGTGTCTCTTATCAAAACTGAGGCATCGTCTGTATCCATTAGTGGAATTTCAACTACATTTTCATGGGAAAACTGCAAATTTGACACTCCATCTTTTAAACAAATATATTGATCAGTGGGTTCACCACTTTGCAGCAAAGAACAAGCACTTAATTTTTCAAAATCTTGCAGTGATTTTTCACCAGACGAGAGAGCGTTCCCATTTAAATATCCTCTGTCTTCAGATCTCTTCTCACTATGAGATTCGGATACACCTTTAGAAGACTCATCTACCTCTACTGAGGCTACCTGAATCTGTGGCAAAGGCATGGGAAGGGGTGAATTGCATTTTTCTTTTTCATTAACATCCCTCTTGTCATCCAGAAAAGTGGAGGGCTTCTTATCTGATGCTTTCTCCCTTACTTCAATCATTGGTGGACTGGAAATTTTGTCTAAACCAGACTGTTCTGTATTACTATCAAAACTACTGTCCTGGGTCCTACAGTCTCCTAGTCCTTCTTCATGGCATTCAATATCGACAGAAGAAGGACTAGACAACTCCAACGGCTCACTCACTTGATCAGACTGTCGTTTTGAACTTCCAACATGACATAAAGTTCCATCTTCAGAGATGAGGCATGGGGAATAATCAGGAGGTTTAGGTAAGTCCTGGCTCCTGCAATGTTCTAATATCGTCTCTTCACGGTACTCAATATTGTCAGAAGGAGGCTTAGATAAGTCCAATAGCTGGTGCATTTGATCAGAATGCAATTTTGTGCTTCCTAGATACATTCTGCAATCTTCAGGGGAAATGCATGAAGATTTATCCACATCTAAAGAGCTACATGGCAACCTAGACTGTTCAGCATTATAAAAATTAGATTCCTGGCTCCTGCAATATCCCAGCCCTTCTTCATAGTATTCAATCTTGCTCGTGTCGAATTGATCATTCACTTGACAAGAATTCTGCATTAAACCTTCAGCTACACATAACCCGTCATCTTTAAAGGAACTGTTTAAAGAACCATCCGCATTACTAGAGCTACTTTGTAACCCAGGACTTCCAACTACTGTAATTTTATCAGAGCAAACGGAGATATCCTTTTGCTCGCAACAAACATTAGTTTCTTCTTCTGCAGAAACAACTTCCTTAGAGCTACTCGAAGGCTTTGCCAACTCTGATTCATCTTTGATATCAGCTTGCAGTAAACTAATAGCAGATCCCACAACCCCACCAGCAATGGAATCATTCTCATTCGCAAACCGGGATTGACACCTAGCTGATTTAACACTATTACGCAACTCTAAAGCCCTTTGCCTAGATTTAGATCTATGTAACCGTGCTAATGACAGAGTAGGATCTTGGTAAATTTCGGAAACTACGCCTTCTCGACATTCATGAGGAAAAGGACTCATGTCAATACAAGGGGTGCAATTTAAGGCAAATCCAGTCTCACTTGTGTCGCACTGGGGTAAAACCGTTGCCCTAGACCCTGGCCCTGCATCGAAATCATCGTTTAAAGAACCAGCTTCTTCACTCGACCTATTCTGCAACTCCTCGTTCAAACTAGAACTATCGGTCTCAAGCGACGAGTGCGGTAATTCAACTCCAGAAACACAATTCTTTTTCACTTCTACATCTACCAAAAACCAATTGAGCAAAAACAATACAATGAAATGGCGAAATTCTTGATTCAAACAGCCCTAGCTAACCACGAAGCATAAGAAATCAAAAATTAAGCGAAGAAAGCGAGAATTACCTTCGAAATGTGAAATGTGGGAAGGAAGAAAAGAGAGCCACGGCGGAGAAGCAATTCCTTCGATAATGAGCTTGGAAGCGAGGTGCTGGTCGAAGAGATTGCTCTGGTGCTTGGCTTGGTCGATGATCCACTTCTTCCTGTCGAAGATCTGCACGAACAGCTTCTCCATGGGCGGATTGATTGACAGATTGGCCATGAAGAGGGAGTGAGAGACGAACTGGTGGAGTTACAGAGAGGAAGAAGAGTTGGATTTCAATGGCGAAGAAGATTTCAGTTTCAATTTGGGGGGTTTTTTGATGAAGAAGATGGGGGACTGGGGCAAGTAAATTCAAATTTTGAGAGACGTTCAATATCAGGGAACTAGTAAAGAAATAGGTTAAATACTTTAATTCGTGAATTTTTAAATTATTCAAATAGGTTCCCACACTTTAAATTTTAAATTTGGTTTTTTATGAAATATTGTATTGGATGCAACCATCTTAAAATCTTAAAATAATTGTATTCATAGTTATTAATATGTTGTATTATCAATACAGTATTATAATCGAATGGGTCAGTGTGGCACGATTAATTATTTGGTTTTGTGTTAATTTATTTTCACTACGTATTATAAAAAAGTATATCATTACTATCAATTGCTATTTTTTTTTAAGTGATCGTATATGTATAATTATTTTTTAAATTTGACTAATCTCGCGCCTTCTTAATTTATTGTGAAAAACGAATATAGATGAGTACAATTAGGTTGTAATAGATATTCATATTTGGAGTCAAGGTTAAGATAATCTTTGTTATGATTTATTTTTTCTCTTTTAATTTGTTATTACTATTCATAAGGTATATTGTGGGACAAACTTTAGAACTTATAACTTTTTATTTACTGAATTATATTAGATGTGAATAAAGTTATGCTATCTTAAGCAAGATTATGGATACTCAATTTTCACTAATTAAACCCTTTTTCAAGCAACCAAAAACAGAAAGCCAAAGACAAAATATAGCGGTGGTAGTAAGCTTACTCTGTTTCGTCACTCTGCACAAAATCTCGACAAATGTCTTTCTCCACCACATGGCATTTTCAACAACAAAATCATAATAATAATAATAATAACCCATTTCGATTTTGCTTCGTTTATAAATTTCAATTCCACGAATTCCATCAAACCCAACAAATTAAAAAAAAAAAAAAAAAAAAAAAAAAATCTATTTTTTTTACCCATCATTCCGATTAAACATGTCTCCGGCGAGTTTCTCCGCCAAATTTCTGGCTCTACTTGCCATTTTCCACCTCAATTCCGCCGACGACGCCGCTGCGGCTACACCCTTCCCATGCGCCAACTGCAACATTTGTCAATCCACCTGTCGCCCGCCTCAGTACGAGCCACCGCCATCGCCACCGCCACCACTGCCAATTGCTGAGCCGGAGCCAATCCCGGTTCCCAATGCTCCCGCGAATTGCCCTCCCACCGTTGTCCAGTGCTGCCCATTTATGCCTCTGCCGCCACCGCCACCGGGGCCGCGGAATGGTAATATATACACGCCGCTTTATAATGAGTCGTCTTCTTCTTCATTTTTGAAAGGTCGGTTGATCTCTGTTTTGGCCCTTCTTTTTGGGTTTGCCGCCATTTTCTAAAGCTTTTGTTTGTTAATAAGATGTTTAATTTTTTATGTTGTGTAATGGAAAAAAGTTGTGACATGAAATTATGTAGGCTGTTTGGAGATATGATGACGGGCTTTTGGTGTCAAATATGTTATACCTATCTTAAAAATGGATTCTTTCTTGGGATGTGACGTGTAATAAATTCTTAACACCGTTTTATTTGTGATTTTTTTTTCCAAAACAAACAAGTTTGAGCTCGTTATATCAAGGGAGAGGAACAAATATCAATTTTTGGGATCGAATCTGTAACGCTGGTGTTGAATTGATTTGCAAACAATGAAATTATTGCGTTACTAACTCATTTAGTGTGATTTTATCTTTTTCTTGGTAAAAATGGTGTTTTTTTTTTTTGACGATTTTTAATGGTGGAAATATTTATGCCATTAACTTTTTTCATTCAAAGTAGGTTTGTAGTTCATTCAAAGTATGTTTGTGGGGACGTTTGGGAAGAAAATGATATGGTTACCGAAGAAAATAAGTGTTTATTGTGGTTTGGGTTATTGAGAATCAATTTTTTATGGCTTGATTTTTCTTTAATTCTTATTTATTCTTTCTATAGTTTTATTTAATAAATGCAATGACATTATAATCATTATTTTTGTGAAAAAATTGCATGTCACACAGGGTTTCAAAGGAGTAGAGATAGTCGTATATTTAAAATTATGCCTCTTTATTTGGGAATAAATCAATAAACATCTAAAAAAAATTAAGGTGCATCTTTAGGATAATTTTTCAAAAGAAAAATCCCAATCTAATTTTATGGCGTTGATTAAGTTTTAAAAAAAAAAAAATTAATAATTGGTGGAATGGAACATATGATTGGTAGTTGAAGATATTATCAAAATATATATTTTAATTTAAAATTTATTTTGTTTTTTAATTCAAATTGGGAAGAGATATCATAAATCCATATAAGATATTACGGCTCTAAATTAAAAATCATATCTAATATTAAAATGGTTGATTACCATTTTGGTAATTTATTTTATTTCTTCTCGAAGCAATATGATGATAAAATAGACAATGTTATTCATCATTTTCAACTTTTATTTTTACTGCATTTTTCTAGAGTTCATGCACACCATATTTTGACAGTCCAACTTTTTTTTCTAACCCTTTCTTAAAATTTTAAAATATTTTTTATTGTGAGATTTTAATGTCTCTTCAAGATGATGTATCTTTTTGGTTCACCAATCTTAAATCGGATCATAATTTTATTTTATTGGACCGATACCCGTTTGGATTTTATGGACTCTGATACCATAATAGAGAAAATGAGATTTTACCTCAAAATCAATTGATAATGAGGAAAATAACTCGTATCTCTTTTAAATGGTTGTAGGATTTTTCATTTTTCGAACGTGAGACAATTGTGAGATCTTAACATATTTCATATTCATATCCATTTTAGTAGTTAATAATTTAAATTGGAGATACAAGGGAGCAACCATGTCTCCATTAATACTTTTGTCTCCTTTCCAACGATAAAATCAAAAAATGAAATAAAAATAATCAATATTTTTTTATGTCTCCATTAATACTTTTGTCTCCTTTCCAACGATAAAATCAAAAAATGAAATAAAAATAATCAATATTTTTTTGTCTTGTGTATTTATTTTTGTTTTGAAGGGTTGTTTTCGGTCTCTTGTTCTATATCAACCACTATTTCCAAATCTTTGTAGTCGTTTTCATTATTAATTTTGAAATAAGATGGGGTGGTTTGATTATTTCTAAAAAAATCATTTCTTTTTTTTTATTATGTAATTTTTTTGTAAAAAAATATCGCATAACTTGTGAAGTGGTAGAGTGATGCTAAAGAAAATTAGAAATGTTTTAATCCTATCTATGAACTTAAATTGACCCATTATTTTTCCTTTTATTTTGTCAACAAAAATCCATTAACTTTAGTTGTATTTAAAAATAAATAAAGTCATTTCATAACAATATTATAATTTCATTGTGTTTTAACTTTAGAATCTTACTTTTGTAAAAACTGTAAATTTAAAATTTTCATTTTTTTTTAATTCTACCATGAAGATGAGAGATTTAAATTCATAATCTTGTAGTTCATAGACTATAATAATATTATTCTGTTATTCTCTTGTTAATTATATTCTAAAATATTATTATTATTATTTATTTTAAAAGAAAACGTGCATTTAAAATGTCCGTTCCACAATATTTTAGCAATTATGGTTATCTTTTCAAAATAATAATAATAATTATGGATGGGGGATTACTTTCTTTTATATAAAATAAAGTATTTATTGTTGTTTATTTTGTTCGGTAATAAAACTATTTAAACTTTAGAGTCATGAGTTCAAGCACTATTATCCTTTAAGTAGAGTGTGTAATCCTCCTTCACAAATTCAACCTTAAAAAAAAAAAAAAAAACTTCAAATAGGTTAAAATAATATTTTGTCCTTAAATTTTCATGTATTTTATATAATTCCTAAATTTACATTGTTGTTTCACTTTAATTTTAGTCTCTACATTTGTAGAAAAAAAAAATTTCCCTAGAGTTGTTAATCTTCCATGATTTCCTCCATTATCACTCATTTTCCCCTTCATTTTTATGATTCTTCGCCCTCCATATTAAATAACTAAACACATTAAATAATTTCTTCCTTTTTGTTTTTTGAAAAAGCATATTAAAGCATTTCAAAAAGGGTATTGTGTAATTTGGATTAGGAGTCCAACATTTATCTTATATTTTTAATTAAAACATAAACCCGGCAAATCGGGAGAAAAACACCCTGGAATGGCGTTTTTAGTAATATTATCAAAATGGAAGGGCATTATAGTCCAAGGATGGCCAAGGGAGCAAATTTTGGTACGTGGGGAGTATGCCAGGCTGGAGGATTATGTCAGCCACGTGTACGGTGGAGATAATGGCATGGGATTATGCTTCGTCGGTAGGATCTTCCCACCGACATTAAGATTTATGGATTTTGGAATGGTATTAGAAAGGCCCTAGCAATTTATTTCCGGTTTTTTATTTTTAAAGTTAATTTCCCATATGTGATTTTCTTTATTTTTATACCTATATTTTATCTATATTTTTAAAAATTAAGCTAAAATTTTAAAACTACCAAGTATCTTCCAAAAATTTGTTTTGGTGTTTGGAATTTTAAATACTTCTCAAAAGAAAAATAAAATATTTTATAAATAATTTAAGTAAAAAATTTCAATTTTAAATATAAATATAAAAAATAAAACTAAATAGTTATCAAATCAAAGTTGAGGGTGTATTTGTTTTTAGTATAAAATAGTGGAGTGGTTAATAGTAGTTTAAAGTGGTTAGTTGTTGAAAATTAAGATAAATAGTAGTAAAATAATTAACTACTTGTTTGAGAATTGTAGTTAATACTGGTTTAATGATAAATTTGATGTGAAGTTTAATAAGATTTAATATGAACTTTAATAGAGAGGTTGAAGAGTGTATAATAGTAATTGTTTACTACAAAAAACAAACGAGAAATTTTTGAAAAGTGGTTATTAACCACTCTTCATGTCCAAAAAAACAAACATACCTTAAGATTTACATTCACTTTACTCTTAATAAAATAATGTATGAGATTTAGCACATGCTAAACTTTTTTTTTTTTTTTTTGGTAAAAATCATTGGTAAAAATTTGGCGGACAAGAAATGATTTTTTTTTTTTTTTGTTAAAATAGACTAAAATTCTTGTTACATCTTGTTACATTTTTTTTTGAAGCTAAATCAATGCCAACTTAATCATGGTAAGTTTCAATTACAAATTGTTTAAAAATTAATAATAATAAATTAAACAAAATGAATATAAAACTTGGACAATGAATACCAAAACGTGCATGGCGGATTGATTCCCCATCTTACATATTTCAGAAAAAAAAAAGGACAATGAATTATGTTAAGCCTCCACGTGAGAAAATATAAAAAGAGAATAAATAATGCAAAAAAGACCGCTCCTTATCATTAGCAAATCACAATAATCACATAAATTTACATTAATTAATTACGTGATTAACAATAATAATAACATTCAAACCTGTTCAAACTTCCACTATTAAACAAATCACAGCCGTTGAAAAATCTCTTCACTTCCAAACTTAAAAATAAAATAAACACGCTTAACAGATAATTGGCAAATTGCGCAGAAATGTATTGCTACAACCAATTTCAATTTCAAAAATAAATAATTATTAATTAAAGTCTAAAAAAAGTAGAAATTAAAGATATGGAAAAAAAAAAACTAGGGCCGGCGGTGTGAAGAAGACGACCTTACAGTGAAAGAAGCGCCGCCAATCCTGAAATTCCGGCCAAAACAAAGCTCCATCCGGCGAGATTCCCGGTGCTCTTTTCATCCGCCGCCTGATCTGCAGGATCTTCGTCGGACGGTGAATCTGCCGGCGAGTCGACTGCCGGAGTCTTGCCGCCCTTGTGATGAGAATGAGGCTTCGGCGAATCTGCAGGTTTCTCGCTCTCCGGCGCTGGTGCCGGTGCCGGAGTCGGAGCATCCTTCTTGAAGAGCTCTCTTGGCTTCAGAACTTTGTCGATCGTGTAGATCGCCACCGGTTGCTGGTCGAGAAGCGTGCCGGTGATCCTAGCGGTTACGATCTTAGTCTGGATCGTGACCACATCGCCGTCGTTTTGCACGACGAAATCGAACTTGTTAGCGCCGTCGGTAGCCAAGGTGTTCGTTACGCCATTGTTGGACTTAAGCATCGACATAGAGTTGTAAACAGGCAATCCATGGTATTCAAGCAACGAGATCTTACCAGCGGCCGTCAAGTTCTTGAACTTCGGCAAAAACGCCTTGAAAACATCATCCATAGGACAGAACACCGTCAATCCGCCGATTGCGTTTTCCTGAAACGTTTTCGCAGCGTCGGAGGCTTGAATCGCATCGGCGAAGACCTTGCAGCCGTGAGCGGACATTAATCTGGTCAGATTGATCTCACTCGGAGACGGAGTTGGCGCCTCCGCCACTTGCGACGGCAAGATCTTACTGATCTGAATCACAGAGATGTTGTACGGAACTTCCTCCACAGATTTCACAAACATCGCGTCGATGTCGTCGCTATCCTGAAGCGCGAATCCTACCTTACCGCCTTTAATGTCGGTGATGTTGACAAATCCGGAAGATCCGGGAGCAGTTCCGGTGGCCTGGAACATTGTCGCGGCGAGAGCGGTGCCATTGGTGATCTGATGAAGCTTCTTAGCTCCGAAGTAGTCGAGGAGGACGTGGAGCGAGAGAGTGTTCTTGATGGAGTAGATCGAGAGCTGCTTGTCT
Source organism: Sechiopsis laciniata (assembly GCA_037833695.1). NCBI lineage: Eukaryota > Viridiplantae > Streptophyta > Magnoliopsida > Cucurbitales > Cucurbitaceae > Sechiopsis > Sechiopsis laciniata. The sequence goes on from JBBMKA010000001.1 coordinate 5,498,970, forward strand.
AAGAGATCGGACATGGCGGAGTTGTCGACGACGCAGACGGTGATTGTGATTCTGCCGTTGATCTCCGACGCGAGGTGAGTGGTGGTCAGGTAGTGGTTGAAGGTGGAGAACTCCGGGTGCTTCGCGAGCAACTGCGTGATGTTGTGAGCCCTAGCGGCGGATATCGCGAGGAGGAGCACGGCGAGGACTAATGTCCCGGCGGCCGGGCCGCGGCGGAGCTTCTGCATTGTGAATCTGAAGAGAGAAAGAGAGAGCTGGCGGCGGCGCGTGTATTTCAGGCGTACGTTCTGGCGACTGGTTTAAATGCTCCGAGAAGAAGGATAACGTGAAAAGACGAAGGTCATAGAGGGGGGTTACGGCGTAAACTTCGAGGTGTGTGCAAAGTTTTATATTTGTGAACTAAAAAAGTTGGTATTTATATTTGTGTTGGAGTAATTTTTTTTAACTTATATTTATTAGATAAAATAATCATTTCAAACTTCAATAATAACAATTGAAATAGTGATTCTCAAAAAAAAAAAATTTAATTAAAAAATAAATAGTTGGTCGTTTTTTTATTTGTATGGTGTTAATCCAGTTAAATATTATGATAAGTTTTCATCTTCCAATCAATTCAACTTTTAATTGAAGCATGGTATTTATATGTTAATAAGAATAGTTGCTCAACGTACTAGTGTTTATTCAATGATTAAGATGTTTTGGGTTTGTCTCCTCATTCTCAACCATTAGTATTTTTTTTGTAGTATTTTTTTTAATGAATCTCACACCATTTTTGTTATTATTGTGAACATTTTACTCTTGGATATAAATTATGTATTTTTTAATATTAACATGAATATTATTTAGCATTATATCTTATTGATTTTGTGTCACGTGCAATTTATATTTTATGTTAATAGTTGTTAATGGTTGCAATTTATGTTCATGGATACTAATGGTTGTATTTCTATACTCATATTAATGATTAAAGATTAGTTTTTAAAAAAAATATTAAAAATTAAATAATAATTTTAGTTATAAATTATAAGATTAATTTTAAAAATTAGATACTCTAACATTTATTTTCTTTTACTCTTGTCCGATAAAATTTTATTGTCATTTTAATGAAACTAAATAAGATTTTTTTGTCATTTCGTCTCTTTAACGAATAAACGATAGTTTTTTTTTACATCTCATCTTCTTTTCATTCATCTTACATGAAGCAAAAAAAATAGAGAACTTTTAATGTAGTGGGTATATGTGTTATCAGTACAAGATTCACTATAAATATATAATTTTTAATGTGGTGGGTGTGTGTATATGTTGTATAGGCTATCAAATTTTATTATTATTTTTTTTTATAAATTTGTTAAATCTATCCAAACATCTTTGTCATTGTTTTTTTTTATTTTTCCGATTAGTAATATGATGTTCAATTATAATTTGTAATGATATGTATTTTCGTTTTTTCTTTTATATATCTATGATTATCCATACAAGTTCGATTGTAATTCAGTTTGTGAGTGTAATTTTGTTCTCAATTTTATTGTATATTGTGTAAAATTGGTAATGGATCGTAGCATAATTTAAGTGACATAAAATATATATTCATGATTAAAATAAATTATGCAAAAGTTATTTTTTAAAGATTTTTTTTAAAATAAGGTAGGTCCCTAGGTCAGGTACCACAAATATTGAAAAAGTAATGTCACACGTAAGCCTTGAACTTGGAGAAAATTATTTTTTAAGGAAATTGTAATGAATTATCTATTCTAACAAAATAATTACAAATATAGTTAAATTTAAAAATATTTGTATTCATAATCATAATTAAATATAGTTTAATGTTGTATTATCAATACTCGTTAATATAATATCATGTATTAGTAATACAATATTATATGTTATTAATACAATATTAACATTAAATTATGAATATATGTGATTATGATTATTAAATTTGTTTAAAAGTGAGCGTATTTGTAATTTTTTTTTAAAAATTGACTAATTTTATAAGTTAGCCTGTTTTGTAAGCAACCATGTAGACATCTCGTAAGGGTTGCATGGTAATTTAACCAAAGACTAAAACGAGAATTAAACATATTTATTAAATAATTTAAAAAAGGGGCATTGTATAATTTGTATTATCATATTACAGATTGTCAGTTAGGTTTGACCCGACGAAACGGGGAAAAAACACCTTGAATGGCATTTTAGTAATTTTACCAAAAAGTGGAAGGGCATTATTGTCCAAGGATAGTGATGGAGCAAAATTTAGTATGTGGGGAGTATGCCAGGCTGGATGGATGCAAGCCACGTGTACGGTTGAGATAATGGTATGGGATTATGCTTCGTCGGTGGAATCTTTCCACCGACATTCAGATTTATGGTTTTGGAAAACACAGTCTGCATATGCTGGATTTTTCTTTGGTGTTTAAATTAAATTGTTCTCTTTTTGTAATTTTCTTCTTTTATTTTTTTTCAAAAAAAGAATTTATGGTTGTTTATTTATTTATTATTATTATTATTTTTTTAAAATAATGGTAAATATCTCCTTTAGAACCACTGATTTGTTCTCTTTAGAAAACAATCACTCATCAAAATTTTCATAGAATTTTAGGTCAAATATTTCCTCAATTTTTACTTCAAATTTATTCCTCAACTATTAATAATATTAATTTAAACAAGTGGTTAAATATCTCAAATATTATTGATACTAATTTTTTAAGGAGTAGTTAATTATCTCAGTTATTATTAATATTAATCTAATTAATTATATCACCAACTATTAATCCTTCCTTTTCACTCTATTTGTTTCTACCAAATCCAAACACCACCTTGAGTTTTTCTATTTTTTAATTATTGAGTAGTTGTCTTAATCAAAATGTATATAATGCTTCTCTTAATTTTTAGATCATTTTTAAGGTGGTGTTTGAGTTTAAAAAAATTTGGGGGTAGTTTTTTCATCGGTGGTTGGTTTTTTTTTTTTTTTTTTTTTTTTTTTTAATATATTATTTTTTGCTGCAAGACAAAGCTCTCGAATTTATGATCATTATTATTGTTATTATTATATGGATTTCTATTTATTTCTTCAAGTTGTTTCTTGGTACTAGAATGTTTTTTGTCCTCTTTCTTTTATATTTTATTTTGTTACTTCTTAAACAAAAATTTCAGCCTAATTGATCTATAATGCGATACTAATTATCAGGCTCGTACATATTTTATTAGAAGTTCATGAAGCTTCATGGTAAGCGCAGTAGAATAAATAAAATTCATTATCTTAATTAATCTAGATGACCTTCATCTTAGTGTTGTTTAATCTAATTCTAATAAGTATGTTACTTACATAGAATATTATTTCTGATTAATTATAATGAATCTTTATTTCTAAGCGTGAACGTGCCAACTTTCCCTTATCCGTAAACTTAATTAATACTATTTTTTCTTTTAAAAAAATGAAGATATATATGATTTCATAAAATTTTGAGATTCAAACTTTGGATGGTAAATATCAATTATGGCCATAAATTCCTTTTACTAGATAAACATGATTGATTTGATCTCACTTTAAATGTTAGGTTTTTTTTAGTCATAACAAGGAATAAGAATTCAACCCATGAATTATGTGTTATTAATACAACAATAAGGAAGTGTGTGGGGGCAAAAAGATCAAAAGGGGAGAATGAGAACGAGATGGTTATTTGGGTTTGGAACACTCAAATCATTCGTACCATAATCTAATTTTTTTTATAACAAATTTTGATATTTTTCTTGTTGCTCCTTTTTATTCTCTCCACTACTATGTTTTATTTATCTTTATAGCTAATTTTCATTCGCATCGTATTCAATATTTTTTAAACTTGAGGGAAGATATTTGATTAAATTAAAAGTTTATGAGTGTAATTATTATAAATATAATAGTTTAGGGGTGGTTGGCGCTATTTTTCCAAAAGCATAAATACAACAGTATAAGTAATCAGCATCTAAAACTCCAAACAAAAGAGGCTTCAAAGGGAAATGCATCTCAGCCCAATGACAAAAACGAGGCCCAACAAAATCCAGGTGGCCCACCCACTGGTCGGGTTCATCCGGACCACAAATTGGTCCAGTTGGACCGTTAGTCCACAAATTGGTCCAATTGGCCCAATCAAAGAATTCAGGTAAAAAGAACATCCATTTCCGAGTAGCCACGCAACGGCTAGCTTTGACGGCGCCGACCGGGAAAAAGCGACAATCTCCGGTTAGATTTCTTTGTTTTCTCATCGCCATTTGGAAGTAAAATATAGTTAGTATTTTGATGTTCATACAATTTCCAATTACCTTTCAATTTCATAGTAATTTTACATTTTTGTACGATTTTTGTATGTAGGGTTTGGGTACTCGATTATGAAATCAAGAAAGAAACTAGAATGCACTGGGATATGAACACAAAATCAACATCCTGTTGTAGAAATCATGATAAATTCATTATCCAGAGAGGTGTATATATTCGTAGGAAACCCTATTTTTGTTGTTATTTTCCCAATTAATTTTGTAAGAAACAGGTTTCGATATGGAGAAGAGCATTTACACCATCCTCACTGTTGGTCGCTGGGAGTCACTGAATCAAATGAGCTATAAGTTTTCTTCATTAAGACCAATACATGGAGTTCTAGCGTTGAAATTCCTCAAGTGGGTCACAAAACAGCCTGGTTTGGAACCCAACCATCTCAATAATATACTTGGTATTACTACTCATATACTTGTTAGGGCTAGATTATACGATTATGCCAAATCGATTCTGAGACATCTATCAAAGAAAAATTCAGGGTCAAACTTTGTTTTTGGTGTTCTTATGGATACATACCCTCTTTGCAGCTCAAACCCTGCAGTTTTTGACCTTTTGATTAGGGTTTATTTGCGGCAAGGAATGGTTGAGGAAGCTGTAAATACTTTTTCTTCCATTGTTATTCGTGGGTTTAAGCCATCTGTTTATACTTGTAACATGATCATGGCCTCCATGGTGAAGAACGGTAGAGCTCACTTGGTTTCGTCTTTTTTTAAGGAAATGCTTACTAGTAGGGTTTGTCCAAATGTTTCCAGTTTTAATATACTGATGAATGCTCTGTGTGTGCAAGGGAAACTTAAGGAAGCTGTTAATATCTTGAGAATGATGGAGAGGCATGGTTATGTTCCTTCGATTGTTGGTTATAATACCTTGCTAAATTGGTGTTGTAAGAAGGGAGGATTTAAATCTGCACTTGAGCTGATTCAACTTATGGAATGCAAGGGAATTCAAGCAGATGTGTGTACTTACAACATGCTTGTTGATAGTTTGTGCAAAAATAGTAGAAGTGCACAAGGATATTTAGTTTTGAAGAAAATGAGGAAGAAGATGATAACTCCCAATGAAGTCTCTTACAACACTTTAATTAATGGGTTTGTTAAGGAGGGAAAGATTGGGGTTGCTACTCGGGTTTTCAATGAGATGACAGAGCTTAATCTTTCACCAAACCTTGTAACTTACAATATTCTAATTAATGGACACTGCATTCATGGTAACTTTGAAGACGCATTGAGACTTTTGAATGTGATGGAAACTAATGGCATGAGGCCAAATGAGGTTACTATCGGAACTCTTTTAAATGGACTGTACAAGGGTGGCAAGCTTGACATAGCCAGAAATCATTTTCAGAGATTTAGAATCAATAGAACATCTCTTAATCATATCACATATACAGCCATGATTGATGGGTTATGCAGAAATGGGCTGCTCGATGAAGCCTTTCAATTACTAAGTATGATGTGTAAGGATGGTGTTGATCCTGATATCATAACATTTTCAGTGCTTATAAATGGATTCTGCAAAGCTAGAAATATTAAGAAGGCAAAGGAGATTATGTCTAAAATGTATAGAGCAGGACTTGTTCCAAATAATGTTATTTTCTCTACATTAATATATAACTCTTGTAAGCTTGGAAATGTATATGAAGCGATGAAATTCTATGCTGCTATGAATTTGAGTGGCCAGAAAGTTGACAATTTCACCTGTAATTCATTGGTTACTTCTCTTTGTGAAAATGGAAACGTCTTAGAAGCAGAGGAATTTTTGCATCACATGAGTAGGATTGGTCTTGTACCTAATTCTGTTACATTTGATTGTATCATAAATGGATATGCTAATGTAGGAGATGGGTTAAGGGCATTTTCAGTGTTTGATGAAATGATTAGTTCTGGTCATCACCCTACTCCTTTCACCTATGGAAGTTTATTGAAAGGGCTATGCAGGGGACACAATTTTCGGGAAGCAAGACAACTATTGAAGAAGCTCCATTACATTCCGTTGGCCGTTGATACAATATCGTACAACACATTAATTGTTGAGATAAGCAAGTCAGGAAATTTGATGGAAGCAGTTCTTCTATTTGATGAGATGATTCAGAATAATGTTCTACCTAATAGTTATACATACACTAGTCTTCTGGCCGGTTTGATTAGAGAAGGGAGATTGGTTTGTGCCATTATGTTCTTGGGAAGACTAATTGAGAAAGGAGTTCTAACATTGAATTCAATTGTGTATACTTGTTTGATTGATGGCTTTTTCAAGGCTGGCCAGTCAAAGGCTGCACAATATCTTTTTAAGGAAATGGAGGAAAAAGGCCTCTCCTTTGATTCAATTTCTCTTAATTCAATTATAGATGGATATTCAAGGATGGGAAAAGTCTTTAAGGCCAATTCTCTTATTTCAACAATGAGAAACAAAAATGTTACCCCTGACTTAACTACATTCAATATATTATTACATGGGTTTTCCAGAGGACAGGATATAATGACTTGCTTTATGTTATATAAACTAATCAGGAGAAGTGGCTTTTTACCTAACAAATTAACATACCATTCTCTTATTCTAGCTCTTTGTAACCATGGTATGTTGGAACTTGGAATTAAGATGTTGAAAATGTTAATTGCAGAAGGTTCTACTGTTGATGACTTGACATTTAATATGCTCATGAGGAAGTGTTGCAAAATAAATGAGCTGGATAAAGTCATCGATTTGACAAATATCATGGAAGTCTTTAGAGTTTCTCTTGATGCACACACGCAAAAAGCCATTATTGATGAACTTATTAGAAGGATAGTTACCCAAAATTCTTTTGTTCTTATGTTTGAAATGCTGGAAAAAGGTTTCGTCCCTACAAGTAGACAATATTCCACTATGATGAAAGGAATGTGTCGGGCGAGGAACATAGAAGGGGCATTTAAGTTGAAAGATAAGATAGTGGCACTTGGTGTTAGCTCGGACAGTGTTGCAGAATGTGCTATAGTTAGAGGGCTTGCACTTTGTGGGAAGGCCGAAGAGGCAATGTGGATTCTTAAAAGGATGCTTAGGAAGCACAAAATCCCAACTACTAGCACGTTTACAACTTTGATACACGTCTTCTGCAAAAAAGGAAATTTTATAGAGGCACAAAATTTGAAGAGCCTTATGCAGCATTATCATGTGAAGCTTGATATAATTGTTTATAATGTTCTCATTTCTAAGTACTGTGCTAATGGTGACGTTATAGCTGCACTTGATCTTTATGAAGAGATGAAACAGAAAGGTCTTTGGCCAAACATGACCTCCTACAGAGTTCTAGTTGCTGCTATCAGTACTGAACAATATGTTTCTCGAGGCGAAGTACTTCTCAGAGACTTGAATGAAAGAGGGTTGGTGTCTGGGTACTTGGATGGGAAGTCCAAAATATCATGCAGGGATTTTGTAGTTGCCATGGAAAAACTGAACTCCTTGAAGCTCAATCAAGCGAACAAAGCCAAAAACAAGCAGAAATACCATTGATTTGATTGTGAGCACAAGGAAAAATCTATTTCTTGATAGGAGGGACAAGTACTGAACAGTATGTTTCTAGGGGTGAAGTACTTCGAACGAAAGAGGATTGGTGTTTTGGTATTTGGATGGGAAGTCCAAAATATCGTGCAGGAATTTTGTAGTTTCCCATGGTAAAAATGAACTCCTTGAGGTTCAATCGAGCAAACAAAGCCTAAAACAAGCAGGAATAGCATTGATTTGATCGTGAGCACAAAATCTATTTCTTGATGGGAGGGACTAGTATATCTTGCCAAGTTGTGTTATATCTAAGGTTTGGCTTGCTTTTTGCTGTTAAAAAAACTGCAACTTTTTTGTATTTTTTGCTTAAGAATTTTCTTAATCCATGTGTCTTTCATTTCCTACAGGCGCAATGCATTCATGTGCTTGCTTGGATAACGTGGAATTTGTACAATATTCATAAGAGCAAATGGATTAAAGATCCAAATATAAAAGCATAAGCTGATATTAGACCCCAAAGCTCCTTTCGGTCCTACTCTCGCTGTATCATTCTTCTCTTTGGATGTACGTTATGTTCCTTATTTCTCTGAGATTTAGGCTAACTTTGCTGCCTTCTACCCTATTATTTACACATGCTCTTTATTTTTATTCCCTTTTTTTTCTCTTGAGGCAGATCCTTGTCAACAATGAGTGTTGGGTATGAAGAAGCGCAGTGGTATATATCTGACATTATGGGATTATGTGGATACGTGAATCTTCTCTTAGATCACTTTTTTATGCATTCAAGAAGTTATCTTGCAGCACTACAATATTTTAAAAGATCCAGCATATTCTAGTTCGCAGAAATTGCAATTATCTGAAGGATTGACTATTTGAGACAAACATATCTCATTCTCAATTACGTAGAGTCTACAAAATCTGTAAAAAAAAACAACAAAGTTACAATGCAGACCCAAAGCTAGTCATCACTAAACAGATTCACTTCTCCATTTTTTTTTCTTTATTATAACTTTCTTTCTTTCTTTCTTTCCATCATTGGAAATTGGACTTATATAGCCTTTATATTTTTCTAGCATTTTGCAGCTTCTTTTAATAGCTTGCTTTTTGCAGCTAAGGTCTTTCTAATTACTTATAAATTTTCAGGAATCTTTTTTGAGGGGGGACAACCCACAAATTGAGAAGAGTAGAACACATGGATCAATGTTGAACGGAGTGATTGAGGTGACAAATTTAGTAAACGCCAATGTGTATCATATGAAAATTCTAGCCAAGCCTGTGTGAGCAGCTTTCTAGCCAAATGGATATGAAGATTCTATTGGGAGAAACTGCACTATGGAGAAGATCCTTTGCTTCCAAAGTACGGGCCGACCCATTTTGGCTTGCACCTGAAGCACAAATCGATCAGATACTTCTAAGGCCCTAGAATTTATATTATGAAACAAAGAGAATTGATCTATGGTTATACTACGAGTATCATTGGCTATGCGAAATGTACTTCCTTTTGGACAAACAGAAGGCTTGGCCCCACCCCTTTTGATTTGGCTTAACCTAGTCTCTTTGGTCTTTCCCTGATTCCGAAGCCACGTCATGTGATTTATGTTTATGATGCAACCTTAAGGAAGAAGAAAAGGCTTGATGGTCTAACCTATCCACCATTCTTTCCCCACCGAAGCACAAACATGTGGACTCTTGGAGCTGGAATCTTAACGAAAGGGCCCAACTTTTAGAAGTGAACAACGATACTACAAGCATCTTTATAAGAGTATTTGGCCCATAAGAGCATAACTCAACTACCACGATATAGACGAGTGATAAAGGAGGAATATCTTTCTAGGAGCATTCGGAAGGCCCCATGGCTTATCACCTCTCCAAATTGGTGTGTCTTATGCAGGAAAAGTTGTGCATTTATTGGGCATATTTTCGGTACATGCCAATTTGCAAGGTGTTGAGATATACCTTGAATTATTGATGTCCCATGATTACTTAGTCGGGGGCCTCGTTGTCTGGTTAGCGAGTCGGGGTCCCAGGGACAACACTCCCGAAACCTAGACGAAATAGGTATTGGGTTTATGCTTATGCATATGAGCTATTTTGGGTGAATCTTGTAATAGGGTTTTATAAGAGTGCACTAAATAAACTTTCTTAAAACTCTAGCTCTAGTTGATCGGCATTTTGTACTTTGTTATCTCTTTAATATAATCGTTCTTTCCTCTGTCCATGGATGTAGCTAACACACCGTTAGTGAACTACGTAAATTTTGTGTGCTTTCTCTCACGTTCTTTACTGTTTTTCGTTTGATGGTTTTTCCGTTTTCATAACACAAGGTTTTTTTGGGCCAAAATATTCACAACCTTTAAGTTATGCAGTTTTCTCTCTGTGGGAACATGATCACTATGCTTTACTTCTTGCTCAATAGCCATCCTTTCTTTTGGACAAACATTATCAAGGACTTCTTTTGACCACTTGGCTTAAGCGTAACCATTGCATTTTCGAAGACAAGGAACACGATTTTGACTCTTTCTTTGCACTTATTTTATTTATATTGCTCTGCCTTCCTGTAAATTCTTCCCCTTTTGTGATTATAGCCTCACATTCCTTATAGCTTATTTGGATTGCATCAGGTAACTAACTTATGGCGTTTTAGCCCTTTTGTATATCTCATACTATTATCAATAAAATGCAGTTTACAGTTTCCAAAAAATATATTTTTCTCTACAAGTATGTATATACTTGTGTGGGCGATCCAAATATCACACGATTTATTTTTTTATTATTATTATTTGTAAATCTCCTTTAGTTCATGGGCATCTTTTATACAATTGGCATGTCCACATAAGAAAGGTTTATATCCATCCCTTGTTTTGTCACATTCTTAGATAAATATGGAGTTGGCTTCAATGTCTTAAACCTTGGTGGATAGGAGGGAAAATGAAAGAAGCAGGTTGTTTCTTCAATATTTAATTTGCCTTGCTATTTATTGGTAGAATATCCTTGTTTTGAGTAGTGAGTTATGTTGCTGATAAATACATTGAATATCTCTGATTGTTTTGCCTTCTTCTTTGACCTCTTTCCAAAGTTCAAAGGAAAGGATGACATTAAAGTTTGTGGTGAACCTTGCTGAGAATAAACACTTTAATATCTCATTTTAATTTTATTTAGGCAGGTGGCTTGTTAGCCTTGAAGAGACTGGTCAGAGGTAGCCGGAGGTGGTCTCCTCTCCCGGCGGGTTGTTGGAAGTTGAACACTGATGTCGCTTGAAATACAACGATAGGCGACACGAAAGTGACATTGGGTGGATTGTTTGCGACAGTTACGAGACCAGTCAAGTGAGCTCTTCAGCTAAGGATATGGAAGACATTGCACTTGGAGCGAGTTTGAAAGTGTTGTTGGAAGTTGGTCCTCGGCGTCGACCTCGAGTCTTAGTAGAATGTGGCACTTTAGCGATTGATGCTATCAAAACAGATTGTCAAGGACTTTTATAAATTCCTTTTTCTTTTTATTCACAATTTTTTTTATGAATTCAATAACGGCTTGCAAGTTGCAATAAGTTGCATTAGTGTTAGCCGTTTTGCTAACAGTGTAATTTAATCTCGACTATAAAGCTAGAATCTAGTTACAACTAAGAATTATACAAAAACACATATCTCAGAATTATATATGGTTAATAAATTATATATACTGCCAAGAATTAGGAAGGTTTCGTATAATGTAGAGCCAAATTATAGAGTATGCAATGATTTTGTTCAATGGAGGAATTTCCATATTTTCTCTCTAGGGTTGCACAAAAATGGAAACAACCAACTCACATATGTGGTCATTATATTTTTAGGCTTAAGAAAAAAAAAAAAAAAAAAAATACTACCCAACACTTTTTCATGTACTTAACTCGTTATCAATTATGAGTAATAACAACCAATTTTTTTTAGTGTATCAAATAAATTACTGATTTTTAATTTTCGAAACTACATAGAATAAATTCTTACCTTTTAGATTCTATGAATTAAATTTTTATCAATTTCAAACCATCTTACCAAATTTATAATATATATTAAAAAAATACTATATGGCCTTATTCTTTGTTTTAAAAATACTACTTTTAACTTTTTTGTCTAATATTCTACTTCAAAAATAAATTCTTACTTTTTAGATTTTATGAATTAAATTCTAATTAATTTTAAACCATCATACCAAATTTATAATATAATCTTAAGAAAATACTATCCGACCTTGTTCTTATTTCAAAAATACCACTTTTAACTTTTTTTTTTTGTCTAACATTCTACTTCAAAAATAATTTTGAAATATTTAAAAATTCAACTTAAAAAAAAAAAAGTAATTTACAAAATTAACTTAAGAAAAAGAAATTGACAAATTGGCTATCGTGAGCATCAAACGTAAAAACGGCGGACTTTAGCAAATTATAAAAGTAGTTTTTTTAATTTTTTTTTTTGAGATAAATTATAAAACTAGTTTCCAAGAAGATGATGGGCATAATTGCCAGAATTTCCACGCGCGATTTCAGATTAGGGTTTCTTTCTCGCTCTCTCTCATCTGGGTGTTCTTCCTCTTTTCTTCTGCAGTTGTTCCGTAATTGAAGCTTCGATCTCAGAGCTCTAACTTATTTTCAACTCTTAAATTCATCCAGTAAGTGCTTCTATCAACTATCTTTATTACGCTTGCATTTAATTTCTGAATTTGAATGAATCGGTAGAGTAGGTTATTGAAGAAGGTAGAGATGGATGAAACTGAGGGAGGATTTGGTGAGGGTGTGGATCAGATTGATCAGTTTCATCGGAATGAAGCGATTTCAGCTGTTGCTGATGATGGGTTCTTGGGCGAAGATGAGGATGAATACGAGGATCTGTATAATGATGTTAATGTTGGAGATGGGTTTCTTCAGTCGTTGAGGAAGAACGATGGTTTGGGAGTTAGGAACGAGGAGGAGCCTAAGATGGAGCCTCCTGCAGCTGTAACACCCAGTTCCGGCGCTTCGATACCTGGCATTGGTGGAGCTGTTACTGAAGTTGCTGGGTTCATTGATATTGCTCAGAGGGTTTCTGAGAGAGTAACGGAGGGTTACAATCAGATTCCAGATTTAAGAACGAATGAGTTGGCTATGAGAGGTGGGGTGGGATCGGGGCCATCGCTGGGCGGTGGAGGTGGGATTAGGGTTGAATTAGGGAAAGGAAGTAAAGTCAATGAGATGGAGGAGCCAAGTAGTAATAATGTAGTTGCACATCAGGCTCCGCAACTGCAACTGCAACTGCAACTGCAACAGCAACAGCAGCAGCAGCAGCATCACCACCACCACCAACCACCACAAGGCGGAGTTTTAGGAAATCCTGGGAGCGTAGAAAATGAAGGTTTGATAAGGCAAGGTGGTGGAGTAAATGGAAATGGGGTTGGTGGAAATGGGTTTGGTAATATGGGGAATGCAGGGGGAGGTGGCGGCGGTGGAACGATTTTGTTTGTTGGTGATTTACATTGGTGGACTACAGATGCGGAGCTTGAGGTGGAACTCTGTAAGTATGGTCCGTTGAAGGAGGTTAAGTTTTTTGACGAGAAAGCTAGTGGGAAATCAAAAGGCTACTGCCAGGTTGAGTTCTATGACCCTTCTGCTGCCACAGCTTGCAAGGAGGGAATGAATGGGCATACTTTTAATGGACGGCCATGTGTTGTTGCATTTGCATCACCATTTAGTGTTAAGAGGATGGGAGAAGCCCAAGTAAACAGGACCCAACAGATGGTTCCAGCCACTAATCCTCAAGTAAGAAGAGGTCCTAATGAAGCTGCCGGTAAAATTGTTGGAAGTAACATTGCAACAGGTGGTAATTATCAAGGCGGTGACAACAACAGAGGTTCTGGGAGAGGTAATTGGGGAAGAGGTAATGCCCATGGAATGGGAGGTAGAGGACCAGCTGGTCCAATGAGGAGTAGGGGAGGTGGGATGGGTGGCAGAGGTATAATGGGGAATGGTGGAAATGGATTTGGCCAAGGAATTGGTGCCACCCCTCCTATGTTACATCCGCAGTCAATGATGGGTCAAGGTTTTGATCCATCTTTTGGTGCACCCATGGGAAGAATGGGCGCGTATGGTGGTTTTCCTGGAGCTCCAGCTCCCCATTTCTCTGGAATTTTGTCGTCCTTTCCCCCTGTTGGGGGCGTTGGCCTTCAAGGAGTTGCTCCTCATGTGAACCCGGCATTTTTTGGAAGAGGTATGCCTATGAATGGAATGGGGATGATGCCAACATCGGGTGTTGATGGGCCTAATATGGGAATGTGGGCTGATCCTAGTATGGGGGGATGGGGAGGTGAAGAGCATGGTGGAGGGAGAGCTGCCGAGTCTAGTTATGGAGAAGAAGCTGGATCTGACCAACAGTATGGCGAAGGCAGTCATGAAAGAGGGGCATGGGCAAATTCTGCAAAGGAGAAAGATAGAGGCTCCGAAAGGGATTGGTCACAGTCTTCTGATAGAAGGTATCGAGATGATCGAGATGTTGGATATGAAAGAGAAAGATCCAAAGAAAAAGATCCTGGTCCTGATCATGATTGGCCAGATAGAAGGCCACGTGATGATAGAGATATAGGGCGAGAAAGGGATAAGGATAGGGATCGGGATAGGGAACGATCTCGAGATTATGAACGTAGCCATCATGATAGGGATCGTGACCGTGATAGATACAAGGAAGAAAGGGAGAAATATTCTGATCATCATAGGTACAAAAACCGTGAAGCCGAGCACGAGGAGGAGTGGGATAGGGGACGGTCGTCGAGAACTCATAGCAAGTCTCGATTATCTCAAGAAGAAGAAATTCGTTCTAGATCAAGGGATGCTGAGTATGGGAAGAGGCGGAGGCTTACTTCTGAGTAGCTGAATCATTCAGCAAACATGCTTTAAACAAAATAGAGTATGGCTTTCCATGTTCATTTGGGTTCTCTCTTCGATTTTGTGGGCTTTTTGATTCATCGTTGCCCTTTTGCATATGCTGTTAAGTATTCTGAACTCCGGGTATGTCTTCTACCTACAGGAGCATGGTGTGATTTGTTGCAGAAAAAGGTACCTTCTTACACTTATATTATTTTTCCCAGTTTTTTAAAATTTAATGATGGTAGATTTTTAGGCTTTGTTTGGTACACTACTATGTTCTAAGGTCTTTAAATATGAACATCTATAAAGCACCAACACTAAATTAGGACTCACAAAGACATGGCTGGGACACGTAATGTTAAAAGAAACATAAAAAGTGTTAAGTTTTAAATCATTTAAGCCTAAGAAAGCCGACTAATATTAAACATAAAAAGTGTTGAGTTTAAATCTTTTAAGCCCATTTGAAAGAAAGCCGGCCAACATCCTCCAAGTATAGCCAAGCAGTCAAGCCTGTTTGCATGTAAATGATAAACCTCAAAGTATTAGAGTTTTTTTTTCAAGTTTCTATCATCTTCCCCATTCAAGTTCATGACTGTCCACCGTCCATGAAATATCAGAACCTTGGATTGCTTCCTGCTCAACAACAATTTTTTTTAATGAGTTGTATCATATGGATGTTCTTTTTTTCTTAAATTTTTTAATGTTTAAAGGTAGAAGCTTACTTTAAAAGTATTAATCATTCATAATATGTCAAAATATGTACACAGTATTAAAAAATAACTTATCCCCAAGGAATAGTGTTCTACTTTTTTGGAAATTGCCATGTTGCCATGTCCGTGTTTGTGCTTCTTAAATGAACATGTTAATATGGACACTAGCGATATTCTGGAGATTTATTATCAAAAGGTCTTAAAACGTAAACATGTTAATTGATGAACTTGTTCAAAACTGATTCTCTTTAGAAATAGATGTTTACTCTATCGGTGCTGTTATGAAGTATCTCTTCTTTCCTATAATAATGGTGCAGCAATAGTAGATTATTGATACTTAGAACTAATATCATTGTTCATTATATTGCCATTTTGTACCTTCGTTGTTGTTTGGTAATGTTTACAGACCTCACTTCTCTCTTGTTTTACATTTCTATTTGATAATTATAAAGTTTAGGATACAGACATAGTTAGGATTCTTCTATTATGAGTTTTAATTATATATGAATTTTTATACACTTCAATGATATTTAGCTTAAAAGATTATGTGAAAGATATGATGAAATATGCCATACTTTATGAAGTTGGAAAAAGTTAAAAGGTTAATATAGTTTTGTTGTTTCTCCTTGTATTTTAATTTTATCTCTAAAATTGTAGAAGTTTTAGATTGGTTTCTCTTATTTTAATAAGATCTTTATTACTAAAAAAAAAAAAAAATTAATGCGATCTAATCTGTCCCTCCTTACTGTTTTTTTTTTTGGATAAGAAACACTGTCCCTCTTTACTGTTAAAACTTGAGTTGGGAATGCATGTAAGTTAAAGAAAATTTTAATGGCCATAATGTGGGTTCAAAGGTTTACTTGGAAGAAATATTTTAGTATACTT
Organism: Sechiopsis laciniata; assembly: GCA_037833695.1. Lineage (NCBI taxonomy): Eukaryota > Viridiplantae > Streptophyta > Magnoliopsida > Cucurbitales > Cucurbitaceae > Sechiopsis > Sechiopsis laciniata. Next base: position 5,515,219 of record JBBMKA010000001.1, read on the forward strand.
AAGTAGAAACTAAAAGAGCATGGGGCTTCCAAATATTTCCATTATCACGGCTCCCAAGGATCGTGTATGAGGGAAAATCAGGTCAACATCTACGAGAAGAAAAATGGAGGATGATGGTAGCTTCTTTTGCCTTTCTGATATATCTAAGGTGAGATTAGTTGTGATGATAGTTCCAATGATGACTATGGTAGTAATTGGATTTGAAAGAAAAGAAGAATGAGGCTATGAAAGAGACCCTTTTTTGGATTGGGCTTGGTATTTCAATCATTGAAGTTCGGGGTAAGAGTTTACTTCTGCAGCTCTGCCACAAAAGAAAGTTGTTTTGTTTCAGATTCTTTCAAAAGAGGTTGTTGAAGCTTCTAACGAGTAACGATATATGGAAGATTTGAAGAAGGTTAAGTAAGCTTTAGGGTAAGATGGTGCAGAGTTTGCAATCCGTTTTGTTCCAAACCGGCTAAAGGGAAGGTAATAAGACAGCTCGAAAGGGGCAAGAAAGAAAAAACTTGAGCGGCAAGATGGAAGGTGTGGGGAAAAAGAAGGGAAAAGAAGTGTGTTTTTGGAGGATCAAGCTTCTTTCAAGAGTTGGGTTGGAGCTGTTTTTGGTAGCCTGGTTCAGTCTATAATCTTTTTCATCTTTAAGTCTGGAGTTAGAATACCAAAGTTAGGGTTTTATTTTGGTTGGTGTATTTTTATATATTTTTATGTTTTTTGACTTTCCTTTTTCAGTTTAGTAACAGTTTAGTTTTCAATTCTACGCATTGTGGGGGCAGTCTGGCTGTGTTCTTCAATGTATCTTTTTCTGGTGTTTTGGCTATTTTTCATTGTATACCGAATTGGAGTTTGTACCTTTTCATTTATTCAATGAAAATTATAGTTCCCTCTGCTTTGAGTTAGATCATTTTTGTTACAGGATCATTTTTGGTTTGGTTGGAATAGTCGATACTCGCGAATATCCAAAAAAAGAAATTTAACATTGGCTATGTTTTATATCCAGGTTTTATTTAAAACAATAGACAAGAACTTTTCATCCACATTTGAAAAGTTTCTAATGATTCTTTTAGGAGTAAAAACTGCTAAACCCCAAAACTGTAACTAAAAATTACATTCAATCTGAACAAATTATAAGAGAAGGCTTTGAACAAGAATTAATCTCAAAAGCAAGCAATTGCTAAAGACTTGAGAGAGAGAGAGAGAGAGAGCACTCCAACAAGCCACAGGGGTCTTTATGAAGCCAAATTTTCCTCCCAGGATACCCGAAATGCCCTACCCCCAGAATAGCGATGCAGACCCATACAACTCTTGCTTTTCTTCCAAGACCATGACCACAAGGAAGACAAGATGTTACTTTTTGCCCTGAAAAGGAATTCCCAAGAAACATGAAAGATCTGACAAAGCTCTCTACAAGAACTTGCTAGGAAAACGACGAGTAAACAAACGATGCTCCCTAGCATTAAGAACAGACACATCACTCAGACCTACAATGTTCATGTTTCATTGGGGGGGGGACCTTGGTTGTTTATGTTTTTGTTTATGTACCTAAATAAAGAATGAGTGGCTAAATTCTTTTGTTTGAATTAACATACTTTTTTAGTTTCTGAATCTCTGTTCTCTCACTTTTATCTGTTCTGCCTCATTTTGAGCTACTCTATGTTTAGATGTTTTGGAACCTTCTATCTCAGTTGCGAAATATTCTTTCATATTTGTTGTTAATGTTGACCAATTTCTAATCAGAGAGCATTCTGTTAATTTTGTTGCTGATTCGAAGTACCTTTCGATTTCCATTGTTTTGTAGCTTCAAGGACATCGAGGATTTCATTCAGTGGAACGAAAGTGTTGGTTCAGGGACAACTGGGACTAACAAATTTTTCGTATTCGCAGAGGGAACCCATGCATGGAAATACCGAACTCGCTCTATTAATTTGATAAGGAAACTCTTGGTTTAAACTTCTCTGACGTTTCTTTTGAACTGTTTCTTGACTTCTTGGCACTTGATGATTGCTATATATATATATTCTTGATGTAATGGCTAAATATTGCTGGAGCCCTGACATGTCTAAATGTTTTCAGGCATGTAATGGTCTTACTATGTTGTTTAAGTAAATTAGCCTGGAGGATGTTGTGATGTGTGTTATTTTGTTTTATGAGCTGTTGTATCATATGTTCACACCTTTGCTTAACTCTCCCTTTGATACCACACCCTTAGTCATTGTATTGTTAAGATGTAGAGCTAACCATTCTTTTAGAGCTGTCGCTTTATCATCCTTCAAAGGTTGTTGTATCTGCTCACTTGTATTTTATGTACCTCTTTACAAATTTGTTTAGGATGTATTTACTCATACTTGTATTGGTAGATGTTACCAAATGATTTGATGTAGTTTATGAGGTTGTATGTATCAATACTTGTATGTACTTGTTATCAGTTGGCTAGATGTAGTTTCAGAGGTTGTATATATAAACAAATATTTGTATGTCATCATTTTACTGTTTTATAGTTTATTATATATATATTTTTTCCATTTGTTTGTTGTCTTTTTAGTTCATGACAGGGTTTCTTTTGTTCTATTCTTGATGGATTTGTTCATCCTGAATGGCAAATGGCAAGTAGTTCATGATTTCCTTGTATGTAGTAGATGAATTATGCAAATTGATGTAAAGATAATCATGTGTTTGGCTGAAAAGCTGTTTTTCAGGGAACTACTTGTTAGATGAACAGTTTTGGAAGAAAGTGTTTTAATTTGTAATTTTCTAGGTTTAAAGTTCTTTCTAAATTTTCGTTCGATTCATGTGCAAGATTTTTTTTTTTTTTGTTTTGGAGGTCCAATTTTGATTTCGTACTTTCTGTGTTATTTTATTTTGAGAATATTCTATGTTATTATTTAAGTACTAAAAAGTATTAGTTAAAATTTCTTTTAAAAAATAGATTTTACTCTAAATTTGAGGAATATTTTTGTCATTTCTTGCAATTATTACTATTAAACTAATTTTGATAAAAGCTAAATTTAATTTTGCTATAGTGATTATTAAAGTTAAGTTTTATAAGAATATAAAGATTATAATTAGACTTTTAAAAGTATGTAATATAAATATAACAAATTTTAAAGTATTAGGACTAAATTGGTATTTTATCTATAAAATTGCTACTTCATTATACAAAAGTACTAGAAAACACTTTTGATTGGTCTAAATTATATTTTCTTTACCACTTTTCAAAATTTTAACGAACAGAATGAAATATAAAAAATTATTTTTGAAAGTTTTGTTGTGTTTTAAAAGAGGTTTTCTACATGCCTTAGACTTTTGAATGTGTACCAAGCAGTAACAAGAAGCTTGTTTTTTTTTTTTTTTTTTTAATATTTTAAATTTCCTTTAAGCAATTACTTCAATTGTGGATGCTCATCACGTGGGTAAAAATTCTAGTAGGTATGTTACCTATCTAGTGTAAGATTGCATTTAAAAACTAAAAACATTTTAATTATATATTTCACATGCAATGAAGACAAAATGAAAATAGTAAGAGGAATATTATTTAATGTATGCTACTAGAACTTTATAGTAAAACAAATGGACTAGACTAGACTAGATTAGTAAGCTCGTAACAATTGGTAAGGCGTTGAAACTAGATCATCTTGCCTCACTCAATCTACGCTTGTTTGGTTTGGATTTAAAATAATACATTGTTATACATAAGTTTCTTTTATTTCTTTACAGGGTATTCAATTTTCTACATTTCATTATCCTAACCTAAAAGTATGCATTAAAATGTTATTTTGATTAATCAATTAATGAACCATAAACATATATAGGACTTTAAATAATATTTCGTAGTTGTTACCATAGTTTACAAATTTCAAAAATAAGATCATTGTTAGTTTGTAATTCCAGTGTGTAATTGCAACAAGGATAAATCATGGATTTTTCAAACTGTCGCTAAACAAGAATATGCAATTAAATGTTTATAAAAGTTTCACTCCGTCAACAGAGCACCAGTGGTCTAGTGGTAGAATAGTACCCTGCCACGGTACAGACCCGGGTTCGATTCCCGGCTGGTGCATATTTTTATTTTTTATTTCCTTCCTTATAATTATTTTCCATTTTGCATTAAAAAAATCAGATATAATGATTTTGATTTTGGAGGTGATCACAGAATATAAAAAATACCACCTGTTCAAAATACACTTTTTTTTTTGTTTTAAATTTGAAGTTTCTTTGAGAATAATGTTGGGGTTTGGGTGGTGTTAATCGATTTTTTTTTTTCTTTCTTTTTTCTGGGCTTGGTGGAAACTGAAATCGATGATCTTCAGTATTCAATGGACCCATCGTCAGTTCGTAAGGCTACTCCAGTTGAAGAACTTGACTGGGGTAATCTTTCTTCTTTGATTCTTCAATCTTGTTTTTCCCGCTTCTTTTATCGTCATTGTTAATGGGGTTTGTTTCTTCAATTGAAATTATGGAATCTGTAATCAGATTTTGGGAATGTGGTTATGAACCCTAAATATTGAATGGGTATGCTTTTGTTTCTGTCCTTGGATCGATTTTAGTTCTGCTGGAGATTTATCTGTTGATTTTGACCCAATGTTGCTGATTGTTTGATAATCTGTATACTGAAGATTTGGTTGTTTTTCTTTTCTGGGTATGGTGGTTTGTTCTTTTTAGTTGTGGAAATTTTTTGCCCCTGTTTCTGAGGTTTTGTTTTTCATTGCCAACAATGTGAGGTTCGTTGGAGTGAAATCTAAGCAGTTACCTTTTGGAGAAATAGGAGTGATATTCACAAATTTCAATACATAGGCCATAGGGAATGGAGCCATGGATAGTTGGGTTTGGAGAGGAGGATTAGTTACTATGAGGGGTTTGAAGTAGTTTTGAATACTTAGTTTAGTATGAGAGTTCATAAATGGTTGTGGCAAAAAAATCTATTTAAATTGAGGGATTATGAGTGTTTGTGGCTATTAATCTTAGTTTTGATTGAGGCGTTATGAGTGATTATGACAGAATATACTCATTTGGATTCAAAGGTTATGAGTGGTTGAAGTAGAAGAGATAGTATTTCATAAGGGTTTATTTTTTTTTTGAAACAAGGTAACCACGCCCGTCCCTAGACCAGACACCGGAGACAGTGAAGGAGTAATGTCATAACTGAGCCTCGAACCTAGGACCTTGAGGGGAGCATACCCTCAAAGTACAAGTCTTCAACCACTGTGCCACCCCTTGGGGACTATCTGAAAGGTTTATGGAGGCTTTTATGCAGATTTTTTGGGGCTGCTTCTGCCATGAGTGTCAACTCCTAGCAAACCCCTCTATCCAAACACTTCCTTGACGGTTCCAGCTAAGCTCTCAAGTTTTGGTGAGTAGTAGATTGTTATCCTCTTAGTAACCAAGTAAAAGAATTGTTGAATAACTAGACCATAGATTACCTAAAATACAGCCTACAGACATTTAAAACCCAACTGCAGATGAATTGAGGCTGCAGCAAAGAGTTAAGTTGCCAAAAGACTGACCAAACTGAGCACAAAAGCAGTTGAGCTCAGCTACAAGGAACGGTCACCTATTATATATGTACTTGGAGAACACAACTTACCAATGAAAGGGTACTACCCATTTAGTATGTATTCTTCATCAGGTTCAATTAGCTTAGATAAGATATCTCATGAGGAAAATCAAAATGATTTCTTCCCAGAAATATATTCTTCTCTGTTTGTGGTGGTTTCCTCATGTAAAATGGAAAATTTCTTGCAAAGGAGCTATTGATAAGGATGACAATCCTACTCAAGTCTCCACATTGATATGTTATTGTCCACTTTGGGCCTAGACCATCATGACTTTGTTTTTCGACTTCTCCCAAAAGGCCTCATATCAATAGAGATAGTTGTTATCTCTTATATATCCATGATTTTCTCCTTATCTAACTAATGTGGGATACTTTGTTTGCATCCCAACAATAGTTTATTTTTATTTACTAGATCAGTGGAGCTAGCACTAGTGACCTTGTCAGTTGATCTGTGCAATCAAGTGGCTGAAAACTAGATGAGAAATATGTTAGGTACGCCCTGTCAAGGATATCATCATCCTTATGTGCCTGGGTTTAGTGAGCTACTTAAAGAACTCCCAAGTCCTGGAATGATGAAGTTTTTCAGATAGATTAAGAGATATATTATTAATTAGATAAGGAGTTAGTTAGAGTTTTGATTATAAATAGAGAGGTAGAAATTGGAGAAGGTAGGCAGTATTTTGGTAAATGGTTTAGGTTTGAGAGAGTGGTCTCAAGAGGGAGGGTCCAAGTAGGAACTTACAAAAACTTGGTTATCTTGTCTTTCTTTTTCATTTTTCATTTCAATCTAGTTCGTTTCATATCAGAGTCTTGTGTAAACCATGGAAAGTGGGCGTTGCCTATCTAAAAATCATCCCAAAAGTAAGTAAATTAAGTTTTGTACCAGTGTATGTACGACGCTATCTGTTGCTCGTTTCCGTTCATTGTTTTATGATTTAGTTCGTGTGCAGTTTGTTGATATTGATCTTCAACTAAGTCTATTTGCTCTTAGTGAGCTATTTCAGGCAGGATGAAATTCCAGACTCTATCTTCTGTACTGCCAAAACTTAATGATTATAGAACCTTGCTAATTGCATAAGTGAGGGGAGTCTACATTGATTGTGTTTCTACTTATATTGAACTATCTAGGCTGGATGTTTTCTTGTCAAATTACTGATCTGGTAATTTATTGATTTTCATGAATGCTTTATGAACAATCCCTATCACTGTGGGGGGTATTACAGTGCATGCTCATGACCAAGTTACCATCATTTCTTTTTCTACCTCAGCTCTAAGCTATCTTTTTTCTTTTTTCAAGAATGATTTCTCTCAAAAGAATTTTCATCCCTTTCTTAAAATGAGGGCCCAACTTTTTATATACCTCTATTTTTGTCTCATTTTTGTTCTTATATAGTAATTTAGGGTTAAACCATGTATATATTGTTTGTTATGGGGAGGAAAAATCAAGATATCATTATACACACACTCTTCTAATTTCAATAGCTTTAGTTGCACTAATAGTTTACTTGAAGTATGGCAATGACTGTAGTCTGTGGTAACTTTTTGCAACAGATACTGATGGGTTTGTGATTCCCAGCTTGGGAATAGAAGAGAAATACCAAACTAAAGTTGGCTTTCCAGAACTAGAAATCCAAGAACCTCCTCCAAAGGTTATATCAGTAAAACTCTTCTAATATATAAATGCCAACAAAGATTGGCCTAGAGGTAGAGTTTGTTGATGTTCATTTTTATGATTCTTCTTGTTTAGGCTGAAACAGAGACAACGATCTATCTTGGCCCACATGGCGCGCCACCATCACAGTCAAAACAACAAGATTTTACCCCCACCAATCGAAAGCTTCGGTTAAAACAGAAACTGAAGGAAGCAGATCAAAGGACCATGACGATGGGTCGCAAGAATAAGTTGGAGAATTTGAGAGAGCTTGTAGGTGGTGGAAAATCAAGCACCAACATGGTGAAAGGTTCTTCTAGGGACTGGCTTAATCCACATTGCCATGAGGCTCAATTCGAGAAGTAATGTCTACACAGATCAAAGTAATTTATAAAAAAAAATTAGCCTAGTTTTCAAGATAAAGATCTGATGGATCATTTGTCACAAAAAGTTTATTAACTGTCCTTTCAAGACAAATGTTACCTTCTCTTTACGTTTTCGGAAACTACGCACGGAGTTTGTACCGAGTATCGTTAATAAATTTTGTATTCAAACATTGATGGTATAATTGAAGTAGTTTGGAAAATACAAAACATGATGTTTGGTGAGACTAATCCCCAAATGTTTTTAACCTTCATAAACAACAATGCCTTAATCTAACAAAATTGAATCGCTTGATGAATTACTCATATCCACCATCGATGATCTGCAACATGAATATGATCAAATTTTACCCTCAAAATATGGATGTGATGTGAATTTCACTGGAACTGTTATTATGTCTCAAACGTCCACGCTCTTGAACTCGACATTTTGAGGCTCACAAGTCTAACATTTCATCTGGATTCTAGAAATTCTAGGCCAGTAGCCTTGGGCATCAAATCATATTGACTCAAGTACTCCGGACTGAAAAACTTGCTAAGATGCCTCATACCACTGTCGCATAGAATGGTGACAATGGTTTTACCAGGGCCAATTGACTGTGCCACTTTCACTGCTCCAACACAATTCATGGCTGAAGAACTCCCAAGAAAAAGCCCATCATTCTTCAACAGATATCTGATATATTTGCATAGCAAGAAGAAGAATGATCAGTTCTGATTAAACAAGCATAAATTTTTTCCAAAAGTGAACTTAATCCTGGAGTAATTGGTATGTATCCTTGACCAAAAGGAATGGAGACACGAGAAGTGTCTACAAATTAAGGTCACAGGTGAGTTTCGAACTTAAGACCTTGAGTGGAGCACACATTCAAAACCCAAGCCTTCAACCACTTGTGACACCCCTTGGGGACTCTTATCTATTTATTTATTTTGGATAAGAAACAATTTCATTACAATTATAAAATTAGATGGTGCGGCCTGTGGCTCGAGTTACAAAATAGATCTTCAACTATTTATCAATATGTCATAGCTATAATCATGAAATAATAGAGATTGTTTACACGAAGAGATAACAACAGTAGTTAAATTATCAATGAAGCGGTTGAAAGTAGTAGTTGGCTAATAGAGATTGTTTAAACATCATTACGTTGTCGTTTTAAGGAGAATGAAATGCGAGAAAACATCAAGAAATGAGTTCTACAATGGCTACTAACCTTGACATTTCAACGGCTTCCCTGTCTGTTCCACGAAATGCCCCATCAAGTTTTGCCATCAGAAAATTCTGCGTTAATCTGTTGATTCCAATTCCTTCAGTTATTGTGTCAAAAGGATTCTTTAACCTTCGTCCTTCAGCCTCTTCTTTAGTGTACATAACTCCTCTAGTCACTTTGTTGAACAGCCCAGAACCAGGAGGATCAATGAGGAAGCACCTAACATTTGGATTCTTCTCCTGTCGTCAAAGAGAACTTACACGATCGCCTCGGAATAATATAACAACAGATTTACAAGGATAAGGAATTCAAAGTGTACCCGGAGAAACCTGGAAACACCAGCCACTGTTCCGCCTGTTCCTGCAGCTGCAACGAAGGCATCTACATTCCCATCAGTTTGTTCCCAGATCTCTGGTCCAGTACCCTCATAATGAGCTCGATAATTCGCCAAATTTTCGAATTGATCAGCAAAGAAACCACCATTGCAATAACTTGAGGAAAATGAATCTTGGGTTTCTAACTCATAAACGTGACCATTAATCTGTTCCTGATCTTTCACGCTTAGTTGATATTTTTTATGCTTCAAAGCTAGCTCATTAGCTTCTGCAGCTCTCCTCCTAGCAATGTTAACATAGTGATCCTTGTGTGTAATTGACACTGGCCTTACCCTTTCAACATGGGCCCCCAATGCTTCAAGTATTTGAGACTGGTATTCAAGAAAGAAGAATTAGTATGGCCTAGTGTGTGTTCATGACCAAGAGATCATAAGTTTAAATACCCCATCTCTAATTGTTGTCGAACTCAAAAAAATAAGGGAAACATACAAGATTGGTCACATCTAGAAAATAATTGCCAATATAGTCAATTTAAAAAAAAAAATAGCAAATATAGTCATTAGTATTAATGAGTATTGTCACATACTATAATATTGGTATTAATGAACCTTTATAATATATATATTTTTTTAATCGGAAAATCAGAGCTTTGCTCCACAATGCCCAGGGTAACCACGCCAGGCACCGAGAGACATCAAAGGAATGAAGACATATTTATAATATAGTATTAAAGCGTACTAATGACTATGGATGCAAATACTTTAAAATTTGACTACATTTATAATTATTTTGTGAAAACAGGTCATCCAGTACAATTTCCCAAAAGAATTATCATATCCTAGAAATATAGAGTACTAAAACTCAAAAATTAAGCAACTTCCATGGAGTCCCAATCCCAACTCCTAATGCAATGGTATTGCAATGAAAGTAGTAAACGTGTTTCAAGGAACAAAATAGCTAAAAAGGTCCAAGAAGAACAAAAAGTCCATACCTTCTCAATAGCAGCATCATCTGGAATAACCACATGGCATTTGCAACCATAAGCAGGAGCAACTGTAGCAAGACTTATGGCAGTGCTTCCAGCACTTCCCTCTGTAACTACACCACCCTCAACTAGCTTACTAGATTCAAAAGCCTACAAAGATGAACCTCTAATTAGAGGGCCTAAAAAAGCATGAACTTTAATACAACCCATGAGGATACTACCCTCCTGAGTTACTTTTTTCGCTTCACTATACTCCGGGTGACCACATCCGTCCCTAGGTAAGGCGTCGGGAGACATTGAAAAAATGAAAACACGAAAGGTGTCTATAAATTAATGTCACAGGTGAGTCTCGAACCTAGAACCTTGAGAAGAGCACACCTTCAAAGCCCAAGTTTTCAACCACTGTGCCACCTCCTGAGTTACTACAATGTATTTTTTTAAGAAAAAGAGATGTATGTCGACGTAGGCACAAATTTAACACCGACAAAAAACAGATATTTTGATCCTAAAACTTACTTTCCATATTCTAAACATGCCCTCCCTAAATATATTGCTCTGTAGAGATGAGGAAGCCTCTGCTGAAGATTTATTCAATACAACCATACAATTTGGGCCACCGAGAACCATTTTCCATAATTAATATTCATTTACTCAATCACTATTCATTACCAATAATCACTTTTCATTTTCTAAATATTCACTATTTTGCTTTTTTTTTTTTTTTCTATATCTGTGATTGTCCAGACCAGCTTGCGCGCACCTCAACTCCAAACTCACTATTTAGCTATTTTCATTTTCTACATATTCACTATTTCGCTCCCTATAATCATTCTTTATACTCTCTTCACTCTAAACTCAGTATCCCTGGTAATCATTCTCCCTCATGTTTTTCCACATATTTTCATAATTATTTTAATTCTCCTTGCACCAAAACATCCCTAACAAGTTTCTTCCAAGCGGATTCCAAACAACAAAAAAACTACTCAACAACATTTCAACAAAACCAACATTGCGATCAACTTAACCCAATAACAATGGTAATTTACGAAATCACATCACAAATCCAGAAGCAGCCTCAGGTCAAAAATTAACATACCTCTTCAATGATCTTAACTGCAACTCGATCTTTCACACTCCCACCCGGATTCAAGAACTCGCACTTCCCAAGAATCTGAAATCCAAAGTAAACCAAAAAAACACAATCAATAAACCACAATACACGACACAAGCAGTTCAAATGAGCAACAAATTCCACGAACTAAAACCCCAGTCAAAAAATCAGAAAAAAATAAAAAATAAAAAATATGGGTGGATGATCAAAACGGAATCAAGAGCGAAAAATCGAAATGGAACTTGCCTCACAACCGGTAGCGTCAGAGAGGCTGTTAATCCGAATCAAAGGGGTATTGCCAATGGCGCCTACAAGCCCATTTCTGGGAGTTTTTTTCGACACAGAGAAGGGTTTTGATTTCTTCTTTGAACGATTCTGAAAATGGTGTTTGCTGATAAAGTAAGAGAAGAAGACTACAGAAACAGAGATGGCGGCAAAAACGGCGCCTGTGGCTCGAACAGTCACAGGCGCCATGGAAGAAGATTTGTCAATCGAAGAAAAATGCACCAAAACGAAGGCCAGAGCGAATGGTTTTATTGCTTTGGTGTTAGATTATTATTATTATTTTTTTTTTAAAGCAGAATTGATTTGGTATTAGATTGCATCTATAATTAATAATATTTTAATATGTTATTATAAATATTTATTAATATTAGTATTACTGTATAATAAAAAAAATATGTAGCATTATCCATTAATATCAATTATTGTATTTGTAATTGATTTTTAAATTTGACTAATCTACAAACTTCTTTAATAATAATAATGGTATTTATAAACTCAATAAACTTTAGAGTTTCGATGTCATGACCTAATAATCGACAATTTATAAATTCGAAACTACACACCTTCAAATGTTGAATAATAATAAGACTTGTGTGTAGTTTTTAAACAATTATGAAAGCTCCATAATATTATAGCAACTTTAAAAACTTTTTTTTTAATAAAATAAGAGATAAGATTTCAATATATTCTTTTATAATATAGCCACAGTAAATCTCTAAACTTTGATAAATGTCTGTAAATAAAACACATTTATTTTTTAATTTCAACATTTGGGGATTGATTTGTCAAAAAAAAAAAAAAGGAGATAAGAGATTTTTTAATTTTGACTTAAATTTAACCTAAGAAAAATTATAAATTTGGTTCATAATTTCACTTAATCGGTGTGATGAGCCAAACAGTTTGATGAACTAATAAGTAAGTTCAAAGTCAATATTCTGTCAATGCTAATAAGGGGCAATATAGGATAGTTAAACGAGTTAAAATACCATTATACACTTTTTAAACGAGTTAAAATACTCATTAGTAATTTTATATTTATGATTATATTTGGGAAATTTCAATGTATGTTCAAAATAATTATAAGTTTAGCCAAATTTAAAAATATTTGTAGATCAAGTCAAATATACAGTATTACTAATACTTATCAGTATTAATACAATATATTGTATTATTAATACATTATGATTATTAATAAAATATTATATTTTATTAGTACATTATTATGTATTAATTATACCGTGTAATTAGATATGACTATGATTGTTTTTTTTTGTCTAGTTTTGTAAATATTTTTTCAATTTGGTCTACTCATAAAAATATCCAATATATTTAATTTGTTAATTGCTGTGAAAAAAGAAATAAAAAAAAAAGTTATATGCAATTAACTTTTCGTCACTTACACCAATTAACAAATTAAATATTGATTTGAAAATTTGATTGGGAAATAATCGGGTCAAGCAAATGTTAACTATTATCAACCAAAATGTTGAGGTAAGGACCAAACGAAAGAAAGGAAAAAAAATTACTTCATGCCTTTTTTTTTAAAGCAACTTCATGCCATCTTATTCAAAGTTTCAAAAAAACTGAATGTCATATTTACATAACTCAAAATCTATTGGTTGAAGAACATTAGAATTCAGTCAATAATTTTAAATTTTATGATTTGTTCTTATAATTTGTTATATATATATATAACAACATTGAGAGAAGGAGAATTTGAACCTATAACCTCATGAATACTAGGTTATTCTTATAATTTGATTGAATCTTCCCAAATCTTCATAGTTCATATGTATTATTTAGGAAGATTTTAAGAAATTATCAAACCACGAAATTCTAACTTTTTATAGTTCAACATCAGTGATCAATTTTGTAATTAAACCTTTTTTTTTAAAGTAAACCAATGTTCAATACTGAATTCACTTATATTCCTATCTATGCCATTCAAGTTCTAAAAGTTTCATTTTCATATGTCACTAATCAAAAGACAATTTTACAAGACAATGCAAACAATACCATACCTGATCCTCTCCCTCTTCACATCATTGAAAAAAATTCTTTAAAAAATCACTCTATAGAGAAATTCATAGTCACATCCACATCTAATTTATCAAATCCATATACAACTTCCCTACATGAAATTTCATAACATTTCACTAACAGGAGATGATATATTTACCCGAAACATAAGAACACGATAACCGAACGCATAAGAATACTGAATGATTTGCAAGCAAACTGCTGATCACATTCCTCCCAGATCCCTGAGACAAGAAACAGCAAGACAAACATCACATTAGCATTGCAAAAACAACCTTAATTCTTGTCATACAAGGGGAAGGACACCAACATTCTCTCTGGTTTAAGACATTTGAGCAAGTGTAATATCAGATGTGGACAGAGTTCCTGATTGATCAACATCAAGATTCTCAAATTCCTTCATCACAGGTGAAATGTCTTCTTCAGTAATTTTCCCCATCTCTCTGAGCTTGTGTATGACAAATTCTGCAGCTCTGTGGAAGATATTAAGGAGACAAAACATGAACAACAATGAGAACATTAACTAAACTGGAAAACATGTGGATTCTGCGAGCATGCTAGAGATCTTGTTATTTATGTTCTAACAAAGTGAGCTTGAGTCCACATGATAGAAGGAATGCGATGAAAAGAATTAGGTTGAAATATCATTTTCGTCTCTGTATTTTAAGTTTTGTATTATGCGTTTTCAAATGTTCAATTTTAGTTTGTACTTACAAAACAACTTGAAATTGGTCATATGATAAATTTAAAGTTAATTGTTTTCGAAATTGATTCAATAATTATAATAATTTTAGTAAGAGAAAGGACATCAAGTGAACACATTTCTAAAATTTATAGTGGGAAAGCCAGTTTGTTAAGAAAAGTTAACAAGAAACATATCTTAGGGACAGTTTTAAGTTTAACTAACCGTTCATGAACTAAAATTAAACATTTGAAAGTACAGAGATAAAAATGGAACATGCAAAAGAATCTAGACTTCGATGATATTATGTATGACAATAATAAAAAAGGTTGAGGATCCAACCCTCCACCCCATTGTTGAATTTTGAAAAAAGAGATCAAAATGAAACAAACTTCAAAGTATAAAGACCAAAATAAAATTATAACCAAAGAACAAACTATGACTTACCCGACAACCCCATCATCATCGATATCCGCAACCTCGAGGTCCAAGTTTGTCACCTTTTTACTTAGAACCCACTCTACCAAAGATTTCTGCCTTTTTTCAGTGTTTAGCTCAGCAATGTAAAGGAAAAACTGAGCAAGAGTAATGGTACTTATCAAAATCCAGAAAATGGCGAAGATCCGCCCCCACTTAGTCGAGAAGCTTTTATCTCCATAGCCAAGCGTAGTGATGGTTGAACATACACAGTAAAAGGCATCAATGAAATTCAACTTCTCAAAGGTAATTAAAAAGACAGTCCCAGAACTGATGAACAAAAGAAGAAGGAGAAACACCACTACACACTTGTTTCTAGCTTTATTAGTATCCAATTCATTTGTGTTGTCACACTGGCCATTTTGGTTGGTATGCAAGGCCTTAAATATCAAGATTTCCTGCTTATCTACTAAATAATCAGCTGCACTGCTTAGTATTAGGCCAACTAAGGCCATTCCTGAGAAAACGAAAGCGCAAGCGAGTAGTTTCGTGGAAGGACTATTCGGGACAAGATCTCCATATCCGACGGTTGTCATTGTCACAACAGTGAAATAAATAGCATCAACTATTCCGTTTGTTTTTTCCCCTCTGACTTGATTCCCGACAAGGTAAAAACATAAAGTTCCTATACCCAAGTACATTATTAAAACTAAGGCTACTCTTCTGAAACTCGGGCGTAGATTTCCGAAAACTAATCCTGAACGGGGAACCGGACTAGTGGCCGTATTGGTGCTAGTGATGTCTGTATGAGGAGAATCTGAATGAGGAGCACTCTTAGTGCGTCTCAAACGTCTTTTGCTTCTAGGAATATCTATTATTCTTGTTTCAATTGTATTAGATGATGTTGGTAGTAGCGGCTGTCTTGCTTCGTTGCTAGCCATCAAGATAATTGAACAAACTACTGCTAGAGATCTGCTCAATCACAATAATATTCAAACCAAGTTTCTCAGCTTAGTGATGTGTAGATTCTGAGTTAAACTCATATTCCTCAGCATTAAAGTTCAAACTTAGTAGAAAATTGTGAACAATATGAACAGAAACAGAATAATTTGGAGCTCCAACATTAAGTTAGAGAAAAAAAAATAACAAATGATTCCATTTTAACTTTAACTTTTACTATCAACCTAAAATGTCACAGTTTTCTGCAAAACCAGAAAGACATCATTCATTGTGTTCGTCTGCCTCAAACTCAAACCTAAAATCTCTTCAAAATATCTACAAAATAGAACCACTTCCAGGTTCATCCTCAAATATTAACAAAAAAGACTTGACTAAACAGTCGATGACGCATTCCAAAATGCAACAGCTCTCTCTTTTTCTCAAGTTTCCCCCTTCTTAATTTTCCAACCTTTAATGAGGGTGGCATTACACACCATATATTTGCCTCAAACTTATATATTATCATAGCATTGACTACAAGTACATGTCTGATGCATCTATACTGAAAGTTTTCAACCAATTTACTTGCCATATTTGACATGGTATCTCGATCAACCTAACATATTACGCCTGTAACATTTTTACACGTCAACATCTTAAGAATTGCAGATAATCAAACAAACAAATCCATTTTGGTTGGTCTAGAATCAAGTTTAGAAAACCTCGAGACAAATGGCAACAATGAAAAATGGTTCAGCCAGACAATTCTAAACTTGACTTCAATGCTTCAATGCTCAGATCAGTTATAGTTTCAAGTATAATATGCCTTTTCCTACATTGGTGATATTATCCATCGAATTCACAAACGTAACTTCCAATAAAAAGAAAACACAACATATAGCATCCGAGTCAAGTCTGTTGATTGATACAATTAAATTTAACCCAACCCACTAACTTAAGTTTTTGGGTTGATCGGTGATTTAACATGACTCAATATGGTATCAAAGCAGGAGATCCTAAATTCAAGTCCATGCCGAGTCGTTTTCATTCCCAATTAAAATGGAATGGAGTGTTGATTGATATAATTAATTCACCCACAACCCACTAGCTTAAGCTTTTGTGTTGAATGGTGATTTACATGATTCAACAAAGTCTTTTCGAGAATCACGCCATGAAGAGGAAATAATTGACGATTATAAACATAAATACAATCCCATCTAAAGAAACTTTCTCTAGATCCAAGTACAAATTTCAACAATCATCCACTGCTCCCACGATCTATAACGAAACTGTTTCCCATAGAACACACAACAAAGGCTCCACCAACAACATTATCAAATCAAACAACGAAATAAGAAATCCGTGAAATACGAACAATAATTGAAAAAGCAGTAAACTAAGCAACTAAACCGTATTAGAACTCTGTACAGAGTACAACAAAGTGAATCTTCGATTAGGTTTCTAAGAACTGAAAAGCGAGATCACAGAACAGATTTCGTTAACCTAATACGCGGAATTACGGCAAGATCTGAGAAGAAATCTGAAGATGAGATCGCAAGCTTACAGTGAGTTAATGGCGTTGAATTAAGATCGGATTAGCATTCGATTTGGAGATGATTTTGAGGTCGAGATGTTCAAATTGAAGCAAATATTTCTATTTCCATAACCTTTCGCTTTCGATTTCGTAATCCTTGTTTGTAAATTTTGCTGCTCTGATTTTTTTTTTTTTTTTTTTTTTTGTTGAATTCCGTTGAAGGAATTTACCAACAGTTCGTTATCTTACTGGCAAATGCATTCTTCTCCATTTCTATTACACCACTTATCAAAACATTATTCTCTTACCCCAATGGGTAGCTGGCACCATTGCTTATTTAATTTGGTATTAATTCATTTCTACCTACGGTCATGGATTAACTCTTAGAATCGGTATTTGTAATCTCCTTCTCCCAACTTATACTAAAAAAATATATATTATTCTCTTAAAAAAAAGGGAAATTGGGGTAAATAATCCAATTTCACAAAATAATTAATTGTAGATTTAGGTAAATTTGAAAATATTTGTGTCCGTAGTAAAAAAATACGGTATGGTTAATACTCATCATACAATATAATTTAGGTATTAATAGTATTTTATATTATTAATACACTATTATATATTGTTAATACAATATTATATGTTATTAATACAATATTGTGTATTAATACCTTATAATAAGTATTACCGTATATTTGAATTGCTAAATCTTATTTTTTTTGTCATACTTCTCTAATTTGACCAATTCTTAAAAAAACCTAAAAAAAAAACTTTTTTAAAATGACAAAAGAGTAATAGTATAATGGCATGAGAGGGTCTTTTTTTCTTTTTTGAATACAATATGGGTGGAGAGATTTAAAAAAAAAAAATCAAATCAAATCAAAGTACTAATCACAAACCTTAGAAAATAAAATTACAAAAAAAGAGAACAAAATAATGAAAGGATGAGAGAACTTTACAATAAACTCAAATCTCATACTACATCTTGCACTAGTATGGAGCCGTGGACTTCAATGCAGGTTTCTTTGAGAGATTTCGGATTTGAGGTGAAAGCGTTTAAATTAGAATATTCTTTGAAATATCTCGGTGCCTCTTCCTAGGGACGGGTCAGCGATGTCCCAAATTTAAGGAAGAGAAGCTCCGATTTTCCAGTTTAAAAAAAAAAAAAACTGTTAAAATTAAAATTAAAATAGCGGATGTAATAATTTGGTACATGTGGCAAAATTTTTAAAATAAATCAATATAACACACTTTTGGATCCCTGTCCGGAGTGCCATACACCGACTTCCAAACAGCCCTTTCTGCTCTTTCCATTGTCTCTCTCTTTGCCAAAAACCCTACTTCTAAAAAGAAACAGTTAACGAACTGATCAAAACCCTAATCCTTCAAAAAATGTCCCCTCCGATTTTCCGATCCCGATTCATTTCCTTACTGAAAAATCGCCATGGACGTCTCATGAGCACCGATCTCGCTTCGAATCCGTCAAAGGATGCGATCAATGTGTCCCAGAAGCTCGTCTCCGATCAGATTCCACCGGAAGCTCAGGCCAATTCTTCTACTTCTTCTTCTTCCACCAGTTTCCCACTGAATTTCTTGAAGTATAGTTTGATTGGCGCTCTTACAGGAGCTACTGCGGTTGCTGGTTACGCCAGCTTTGGTACTCTTCTCCCGCCTTTTATTAACTCATCATTTCTCGCATTTCTCGATTAGGATGGTGAAATTTGAGTTTTGTTTTTGTTTTTTTTTTTGTGAGTGAATGAATTGGTGATTTGTTTTTTCAGCTTATAGTTATGATGAGATTCAGGGGAAGGCTAAGGCTCTTCGTCGTTCTGCATGTTATACTGCCTCGGAGGATGTTTCTGGTGTTGACGTAAGTGTGACAATGTGCCTGATCTTGCGTTTGATGATTTTAGCCATATACAAGTTCTTTGTGTCTCAATTGTTTTATTTATCAAAGTTTGATGTTCAACTTCTTGATAGTTGGAGTTTTGTATTTACCCTACCCTATTATCTTATTGTAAAAATAACTCGGAACCTAGCTCAAAACCTTTTAACACATTCATCTAACCAATGAAAAGATTTTCGTTTCTTAAAAAAGAATTATTTCCATTTCCTATGTGCCCACTAGCACATGATTGGGTTTGTCTATAAGGGGAATATTACATGCCGGTTTGTTGGAATTTTTTAGGAATGGTGGAATTCTAAATTTATTTTCATTAGTCTTGGTTTAACTTATTTTGAGTTGTTTGTGTCTAATGGGGTTGTGTGCTTCATTTATTTTGTGGTGAAAACTGAAAAGCTTAAGTTTCTCTCATTATTTTTCTTTTGCAGAAATTTCAGGGTATGCTCTACTCGACCATAATGACAGGTAGACGAACTGAACATTCTTTTTTTTTATTGATCTTTCCAATCAAATGCTTACTCTATGTATGACGTGAACCTTATGAAGAAGAGCATTTACGGTACCGTTTGGATAATTTGAAACTCTACGAGAGCATAATAACTCTTTAGATTAGACCTTACGCACTTCATAGCAAAGAAGTTAAGTTAGCTTGCTGGTTTCCATTGGAGGTAGCACAGAGAGATCAAAGATCATCTCTCTCTCTCTCTCAGATAAATTTTACTATAAGCCCTAAATCATATCACTTGCCCTAAGGGACGTTAATATGAAATGTGTGCCTCAACGCCTTAGCTGTTGAGCCTGGTGCCAAATTGCATGCTTGGTAGAGGGTGCCTTTGATGCTTGTGTAACCAAGCTTATTTTTAAATGTTGTATCTTGTGACTTGATAAAGTAAAGACTAAGAGTTGCAAATATATTGCAAAGGCTGTTGTCCCCAAGGGGTGGCGTGGTGTTCAAATACTTGGGGTTTGAAGGAGTGCTCCCCTGAAGGTCTTAGGTTCGAGACTCACTTGTGACATTAAATTGTGGACACCTCCCTTATCTCAATTTCTTCGATGTCTCCCAGTGTCTGGCTTAGGGAGGGGCGTGATATAATATATATATATATATATTGCAAACATTGCTATTTACTCTTTTATGCCATTGCTTATTAATTATTATATGGTATCTTTAACTCATCGTATTGTTAGTTGACAAAAAGAACCTCCTGTTGCAGTTCCTGTTAAACTAGTTGATGTTTACCTGGATTTAAGGAAGAAAATTGAAGAACAAGTTAAAGTGCGTATGCTGTTTTAGCTTGACATTGCTCTTGGATGTTTTTCATCCTGGGTAGATTCACTTTTTCTCTAACCATAAATTTCTTGGTCGTCTTAGGATTATACTGAACCCAATGCAGAAATGCTTCTTCCAGATTTGCATCCCATGGAACGGCATGTGTTTACGCTTGTTCTAGATCTGAATGAGACTCTAGTGTACTCTGATTGGACGGTAAGGCTGATGTTGAAGCTTATGTTGTGTTCTTATCTTTTTTTGTTAGCTAACTTAGCTTAGGTTGTGGTTTTGGTGTATTCACCTTTTTTTTGTGAGAGCTTTTTCTTTGCCAAAAAGATGTCAACTGTAATTAGTAAATTTGTTGAGTTGCATTTTGACTAGCCTATTCATGCGAGTTTCGCCTTTCCATTTTATTGAAATTTTCTTTTCTTCTTAATCAATAAAGTATTCTTGATTTTTGTTTATCATTGGGTTTATGATGTTTATCTTTTATGGTTGTACTCGATGATGGCTAACACTTTTGGGCTTTTTTCCTTGGTTATAACAACTTTTTGTGCTTATTAAGCGAGAAAGAGGCTGGCAGACGTTTAAAAGACCTGGCGTTGATTCTTTCTTGGAACATCTTGCGCAATTTTATGAGATTGTTGTATTTTCCGATCAATCAAATATGGTAGTTTATTTTCTTTTAAACTTAAGCTCGATTGCCACATTTATAAATTTTAATAATTAACAAGTTCTACTTATTTTGTTTTGCTATTGCAGTATGTTGATCCTGTTATTGAGAGGTTGGATACCAAGCATTGCATACGATATAGGTTGTCAAGAGTAGCTACCAAGTACGAGAATGGAAAACATTACAGAGTATGCTATGTTGATCCGTTTTTTGTTTTCTTTCTCTGATTAATTCTTTTCTAGATATTTGGATTTTACAAATTTTTAGTAACGTGAGACTTTAAGATCATGATCAGTTGTTTAACGTTAGCTCATACCAAAAAATTTTCCATTCTACCTTCCTTCATTGCCATCTATATTATACTCAAAATTATATTTTCCTTAATACTCATGACTTAGAGATCTATATTATAAAATTTATGGCTGAAAGATGAAAAATTGTAAATAGAAAAAAGGTGATTCATATATCTTTATCATATATTCTTCATTCCTTCTTCCTCCTCCTTGCATCTTATGCATTATAATTGGCTAAATGCGGCCTTCTCTTTCTCCCTTGTAACTTTTTCATTCAATCTATGAAATGGTTTTCGTTTCTTATAAAAAAAAAATCATTAATATATTAATATGGTAAGGTGACCTTTTCTTTGGTTATTTTTCAAAATATACAAAAAACAGGACTTGTCAAAGCTTAATAGGGATCCCAAAAAGATCATTTATTTGAGTGGCCATGCATTTGATAGTAGTCTACAACCAGAAAACTCTGTTCCAATAAAGGCATGGAAGTGCGAGGCAGATGATACAGCTCTTCTTGATTTTATACCATTTCTTGAATGTAAGCATTCTTCTCTTGCGATGAATATGATGAGAATTCATTAACTACCACTGGGATTGTTTTGTTTGGTAACTGCAAATTTGTTATTTTGGTTACAAATGCGTGAACATTTACTGGATTAAGCAGTTGTTGCACGAAATAGTCCTGCTGACATCAGACAAGTACTAGATTCATATAAAGGATGCGATATTCCAACAGAATTTATAAGACGTTCTAAAGAGCATCAAAGGTGATTTTCCTTCTTTTAAACTTTTTAGTTACATTTTTATTTTCTCACTGTCACTCTATTTGAATTATAATTCTAGTTTGTTTACTTTGTTTTTTCAATATGTAGGTCTATGTCTTTGTTTTATTTTAGTTCTTGTGCTCTTGTAAATATATTAACTTAATATCTACTTGTACTTATAGTTAATTAATAGAAGAAAGTTGACCTGACATTTCATTGAAGCTGGCATTGGTTCTTGTTAATCTCAACCTTTTTTGTTATTATTTAATTGGATTATCAACGTTGGAGATCAAAAGGCCAAAATTAAACAAATGAAAGTACGGCAGCAAAATGCTGTATGCAAACGAAAATAGATTTATTGTCGCATATGTGCTTTTTCTTGTTTGTTGAACATTTATAGAGTAACGTAATTCATGAGAATACCACTCATCTTGACTCTAGAGTTTTGTTTTACAGTAGACTTTCGTGATTCATGTGGAGGTTGAATTTTCTGTTTTTGGCTTTAAGTTCAGGGTTATTCTAGTTTGCTCGTAAAGTTTGAGTATTTTCTATTAAAAGATATTCCAACAAAGTTATTTAAAATGCTTGGGAAGTAGAAAAGAACAGATATTGTGTTAGGAATGAAATTAGTGAACCAATTAATGAAATTAAGGAGAGAAATAACGAATTAATTCATAATTCATAAGTGTTTTGTGTTGAACCACCCCACCCGGACTAATTGTGGTCGTTAGAGCTGGTGAAAAAAGTGACTTAGAAGAATGGTTCAAACCCCATATGCCACCTACTTTAGATGGTTCTATTACAGCTAAATGTGACCCCCCCTCCAAAAAAAGAAAAAAAAAAAAGTGGATCCTTGATGATTGTCCTCGTATCAATTTTGTCCAAAGCATCCACTTGTGATTTCAATGAGATTCACATTACTTCAAATGATCTATATGTCATACAAAAATCATATATATATATATATATATTTTATATCTGTGATTGTCCGGGCTAGCTTGCGCGTACCTTGACTAATGTTACAGGACATACCGCTTGACTCTATAATATTTGGATGTCAAGGAAACTTGTGGGAAATTAGTTCCTAGATAGGTAGTTCCCATTGATTGAACCCATACCGTTCAAAGTATCATCCACTTATGATTTGAATGATTCACATTATATCAAATGATCTATATGTCACACAAAAATCATATTCTATAACTACTTGATCAACATCTTAACTATCTATGCAGGCGGATACAAGAACAGAAGCAGCAGGGGCGAATATGGAAACACTAAGATCAGAATAGTGTAAAAAGTTGATTGAAATTTTAGTATCAAACAAAAACAAAGATATTGTTTAGAATCAACTGAAGCCAACTTTCCTCCTGCAGGCCAAGAAGAAACTTAAGACTGATTCCATCGATTCTCTCTTCTTGATAAACAACAGCAGTACGTAATCTTTTTTCCCTTTCTCAATTTGAATAACCCCCATAAATTTTGCAACTTATTTGTCCCATCATTTGTGGAGAAGTGATTGTTCTTGGCCAGGCAATGAATTTTTGATTGTGTGTCAGTCATCATCCTTTTGAGTGTTCCTGAATAGCTAAGACTGAATAGCTAAATATGCTCCTGAAATCATATTTGTATAAATCCTTATTATATCAAAGTAGATTAGTTGACTCTTAATTGATTGGTTATTGGATTCTTCTGACATTTGATAGTTAGCCAATGGCTGCTTTGACAATGAGGCTATAAATTTAGTCCAATTTATACTATGGTGTATTTGGTCTAACTTTAAGAAAGATTCAACTTTGAATTATAGACTTATTAATGAATAGTTGATGTGATATGCTTACTAGATAAATTTCAACCAAGCTGGCATGATATATGGTAGATAGATGAATAGTCTGGCATTGACTGATGGTCTTGGGGATCAAAGAGGTTGTATAGTTCAATGCAGGGTGAGCTTTCTAGTTTTCTTCACATCCAAATATTGTAGGATTAGACGATGATATGCTCTATAAGAATAGTTGAGGTGCACGTAATCTAGTCTAAAAAACATATATTTTTAGAATGCATCACAAATGGTGAATTTACCATTTTGAATCTTGACATCTGTTTTTGTGCTTTTTTTTTTCTTAGATTTAAGAAAATGGCCACTTTCTTTGATAACTTCAAAGTCTTTGTTTTTGCTAGCAGGCAGATACTAGGTCACTTTCCTTCCCAGCTTGATGCCAAAGCCTTCTCAACTTTAGTTTGTTAAATTAATGTCCACACATGGCAGAAGAATAAATAGGGCATCCAAAATTTTCTCATCTTTTGAATTTTCAATTTCTTTTCACTCTTTTCTATCATAAACAAATTCGTATTTAATTTTTCACTTGTATGATACAAAGTTTTCGTGATTCATTTTTTTGTTTGTGAAGTGACTTACAAAAATTTGAATTGACCTACAAAATTTGCTAATTTAGGTTTCACACTATTATTTTTCTTTGATTATAAAAAGTATTTTTTATTTTTCTTTTAAAAAAATTGGTTGAGTACAATATCATGTCAAATAAATCATCCATCAAGTTGGACTTTTAATTGGTTCATTCAAATTGCATGGAATAAAATAGTAGTTTATCTACTATATTTATTTAAATAATAACTTATTCATGTTATGACGTGGCACTATAGTTGGATTCGGACAGTTTTTTATTTATTTATCTTTTTTATAATTCAACTTACAAGACGGGCCTCCCAAAATTTAATAGAATGAAGTAAACTCACGTGCTTATCTCGAGCGTGTAATCACGCGCCTCATTGAAAATATCTTTGCCGTATGCAAACTGGCCGAAGTTTCTTTTTTTAATTTATTTTTCTATATATAAATCATTTAATTGATATTTTATGTAAACTTACTTTATATACATAAATAAAATGATAATAATCATTATTTAAGATTAGTTAAACGGTCGTTAGAAATTCATTCATTAATTTAGTTTTTTTATCAGAAAAATCATGAATTAATGTTTTTTTCCTTCAGCATGTAGTCTAAAAAAGCATATCTAGATGAATTTCTTTATAATTGTTTTGATTTTCGTAATATCTATTAGTGAATGTAGTCTTTTAGTTTGGAACCTACCAGAGCTACTTTAATAATCCAGAGACGTTCAAACAAAAACAACACTAAAATTCAATTTTTGTGCCGAATGGGTCAATGTCGTAATTATTTCATTATTTGGTTGTAAATCAGTTCAACATCAGTGTCATAGGTTTGATACCGAGAATTAGTATTTGTCCCCCTTCCTATGATATGTACTCAAAAAAAAAAAAAAATCAATTTTTGTTGAAACAAGTGAGTTTTGACATGGTTAAATTTGTGGATCAAACAAATGTACTTTTGCACAAACCTTAATTGATTTTATAAAAACAATTACAACTATTTTTGTTTCATTAGTTGGTGAATTAAAAAAATGTGAAGATGTTAAATGCAATCTATTAATTTTTAAGATTAGACGGAGTTAATAATTTTTTATTATGAGTTAATTAGTGGTCAAAGAAGTCTTGAAAACATAAAAATTATAATTTTTTTTTATAGTGATTATATACTTAAAAATTTAACATCCAAATCACTATTTATATTTAATAAATAAATGAAAATATTGAAAATTTAAGACAAAAATGGATAAACCTAAAAGTAAAAAACTAATTTCGTTTCAAATGATATACAACTAAACAATCCATCAAATCATTTCTTGAAAAAAAAAAACAATCCAAATAAATAGGAATATATAAGGGGCCAATTTCAACGAGAGTACTCGTCCACCCGATTTCAAAAAATAAAAAAAATAAAAAAAATAAAAAAAAAAAAATATATAT
>JBBMKA010000001.1:5541188-5551457 GCA_037833695.1 Sechiopsis laciniata
TATATATATATATTATTTGTTTGTTTATTTATTTTTGTAAATTAAATTTAAAAAATACCTTTCAAACAAACTATGTTGTGTTATTTATTTTTAGTTTATTTTTTGTTATATTTAAGTGACCGAACCAGCTTATACCATATGCATTTGATATTATGAAAAATCGGTTAATCTAAACTCTTTTTTTTTTTTTTGTTATTTATTATTATTTTTCGAATCTACCATATTAGAGGAGTGAGATTTCAAACTTTTAATTATTAAGTCGAAACTGCTTAACTTTTATTATTTTTCATTTTATTTATGAGAAAATCTTATCCATTCATATATGTATAGAGTCGACTTACTTGTTATCGTGTGACATAAGCATTCTTCTCACATTTGCCTAATTTTGTTCTTCAATTTTTATTTTATGAAATGACAACTTTTTGTTAAAAAAGTTAAAATTAAATAAACGTGTGGCAAAGGTTGTGTTACGTGACAAATAAGTAGGTTGTCTCTATAACTTAATTTAGATCGAATTGAGACATATAAGTGAATATAAAAAGATAAGTATCCTAAAACAGGACAAAACAAGTTAAGGTACAATAGACCTATTCAGATTTTCACATTGATATGATATTTTTCATTTTGGGTATAAACCCTAATTCTATTTTTGAGCATATCCCAAAAGGCCTCGCAGATATTTGTCATTTCTTTCAAACTCATGATCAATCTCTTATCTAACAATTGGTCAGAGTGTGTTTGGCCGAAGAAGAATTATAATGATTATGGGGGGATGAGAATTAGGAGGAGAATGTGAAAGAAAATAATTAATGGGAAATTGGGGTGAATGAATGATTATATAGAGAATGATTATTTGTGTTTGAGATGAAGATAATGATTATGAAAAAAATAAAATAATAGATATGATGAGAGTGAAAATAATGATCTGATATATAAAAAGTTGTTGAAAAGATAATAAAAGTAAGTAAGAGAGGAATAAAAAAAAGATTTTCGAAAAACGTAATTATGATAGAATTGATTCCTCGTGACCTAAACAAGCTGAATCATTCACATTCTCATTCTTCCACTTATTTTTGGTGGCCCAAACACACCATTATTTACTTTTTTTTGTTTGTATTTCCAACTAAGCAAATACTTCAAACTCAATAATAATAATAATAAATAAATAGCTATCTAGAATGAATGAATTATTCCCCATTGATATACATTGACAGACTAATGCATAAATTTTGGTTGTCCCTAAAAGAAGCATATGCTTTAAATCGTTGGAGAGAATAGAAGGGCGAAGCAAGCGGGGACCGGAGTTTCGTGTCTGCAACTTCTCTCTTCGATCATCTCTCAGCTCAACAGAAAAGTGGGTCAGAAGCAGAGCAGTCGCCATGTCTCTGGGCTACGCAGAGAAGCTTTCGTACATAGAAGACGTTGGAAAAGTGGGAATGGCAGAACATTTTGACCCATCTCACGTTTTGCAAGAAAAGGTCATGTTTATTTTCATCTTCCCCCTCTCTAATTTGGCTTCTTAGGTTTTGTTTTTCACTGTTGATGTTTTGCTATCTCCCGTAATTGCTGTGCCGATCGATGTTGACTATGTTTGGTGTTTGGAGATGTTAATTGTGTTTTTGCATTATGTGATTCAGGGGAGTCTTGGATTTTGTTAATTGTATGACAATGTGTTCTTGATTGGATCTTGAATCTATGATGTAATTTGTCATTTGGTGTTCTGTGTGTGTGCGCTTGATTTGAAGTTGCTATTTGAAGTTTTTTTTAATTTTATTTATTTATTTTATTTTTATAAACTGGAAAATCGGAGCATTGTTCCACTATACCCGGGGTAACCACGGCCGTCCCTAGGTTAGGCACTGGGACACATCGAACGAATGAAGACACGGGAGGTGTCTACAAATTAATGTCAATATATGATTTTCAAACACCAGCTCAATTACCCACATGGCAACTTCAAATCAAACACACACACACAACACCAAATGACGTATTATATCATAGATTCAAGATCCAATCAAGAAGACATTGCCATACACTTAACAAAATTCAAGACTCCCTGAATAAAAAATGCCAAAACATAATTAACATCGAAGGAATCTATGATATGTGCCTGACCTAGGTGAGTCTCGAAATTGGGACCTTGAGTGAGCAGACTTTCAAAACCCAAGTCTCAGACCACTGCGTCATCCTTTGGGGACACTATTTGAAGTTGCTATGTGATTTTGTTAGCTGTTGTAGTTGTTCTTTCATTCTTTTCTCAATGAAAGTTTGGTTCTTCATAAAAAAAAAAAAAAAAAAAAAATCTTCCAAGGCTTTCTTATTAATATATAGTTTAAATGTTTTATTTTTGTTATTTTAACATCATTTTTTGTGTGGCAGATTGAACGGCTAGCTATTATGATACAAAAGGTTATAAATCTATTTTATAAAAAATCTCATTTGTGATATTTATTTTATTTCTAGGTTTATGTTAATCATTCTCTTGAGGAATTTTGTTTGTATTTACAGAGTAAGCATCTAGTGGCGTTTACCGGTGCAGGAATATCAACTTCTTGTGGCATACCTGATTTTCGAGGTCCTAAAGGAATATGGACTCTTCAGGTGAGTTATATCTATATGCTATGTATAATAAGAAACATTTGAGGCTTGAGCAACCTTTTTTCATCTTGAGTTGAAGTTTATAATCTGGAATTATTAAACTGAGAAAATCAAAATTTACTAGAGTTCTATTCTGCTCATTATAACATGCATGTAAACAAATGAATTACTAATGTGATAAAATTCTCCAGCGTGAAGGTAAAGCCTTACCAGAAGCATCACTGCCGTTTCATCGTGCAGTTCCAAGCATGACTCACATGGCTTTGGTTGAGTTAGAGAAGGCTGATAAATTGAAGTTCATCATTAGTCAGGTAGTGCTTATTTTTCTTGTGGCAAATCTTCGATGATAAAGCCTCTGTTTGATAGTTTTTTTTAACACTCATTATTGCTCTCTCTCTTGATGTAAATTCTTCTCTTACTTTCATAACTATAGTCTCACTTCACTCATTGCCCTAAGGAAGTGTTTTTTTTGTAACTCCTTTGACATTTTAGCCCCCTGTGATTTCAATTATTCAATGAAATTAAGGAATCTCTTTTTTTCTTTTGCTCCCCTACAAAAGGAATACAAGAGCTTTTTGGTAGGAATTTTTTATGATATTTTGGTCAGATAATTCTGCATGCATTCTTTATGTTAAGATTTTTTTTGCATTATAGAATATTGATGGCCTCCATCTTCGATCTGGTATACCGAGAGAGAAACTTGCTGAGTTACATGGGAACTCGTTCATGGAAACTTGCCCATCATGTGGAGCTGAGTAAGTTTCTATTTTATGTGTTTTTGTTTTTTTAACTTCTGATGTTCTTGTTACATGGTTTGATTTCCTTCTTTTTAGATACTGGAGTATTGAGTTTGATGTATTCTTTTTCATGTATATCACATAATTTTCATAGTGGATCATTGTCTTACTAATGTTAAAAAGTTCTAGTTAGTTGAAAAGAAATAGGCGAACACTCGATTACATCCCAACTTCATAGGGAATTTTTGGAGCAAGATTCTTAAATCCTTTGGCTGCCCAACGGTGCTTCCATCCGATTGAAGGATCTCCTTACCTTTGTGCTCATGAGCCATCCCTTTTAAGAAAGATAAAGCTTTGCTGATGCACATAACACATCCTTTCTTTTGGGTTCTTTAGAGAGATTGGAATCAAAGAGTTATTTTTATTGGATAAAGAGCATTATTTCAATGTATTCTTCAATCTTGTCAAATGTCATCTACTGTTATTCTTAGTGTAAATTGCAACCCTCTTCATCCTATAATTATGCTTCAATTTTAGCCAATTGAGAAAGCCTTTTGTTACAGTGGATTTTTGAGGGTTGTTTTGGTTTGTTGTAGTTGTTGAGGATGTCTTTTGCGATTGTTAAGGGACTGGTATTTTGGGGGAGCTCCACCCTCAGGAATGGTGGTTGTTTCTTGGTGTTGTGATAAGTCTAATGCTATATTGCCCTTTTGTGACTGATTCACGTGTGGGTTATTTTAGTATCAGTTAGATTTTGCAGGTTCTTAACAATTTTCATCATTTTTATATATTTTTTTATGTCAATGAAATGGTTTCTTGTTAAAAAACAAACTCTTTGAGTATAATATTAGTGATTTCTTCTTAAAGAAAATAATATCTTTCTTTTGGCGTTGGTTGACAGATTATTATATAGTGGTTCCCTTTAATTAGAAATAGATAATATTTTTCCTTATAAATGTAGAATATTGTCTCGTCATTAATTAAAAACAGATTTTCGTTTTATCGGGCAACTGCTGTTTTCTGCTAGGTTGCTTCCATATTTCTCAGTGTTGTTTCTCTTACCCGTTGGAAATCTGACTCAAAATTTTCTAAAGGTATTTGAGGGATTTTGAAGTAGAAACTATTGGATTGAAAGATACTTCACGGAGATGTTCTGACGTCAATTGTGGAGCTAAACTAAGGGATACAGTTCTTGACTGGGAGGTACTTCTTTTCTTATCGCCTGTATTGCAATTTTTTTTTATATAAAGGTTGAAGTTTAGCTAGTTACTATTTTTAGCGTACTCACCGTTCTTTCATATTTTATGATTGGTTTGTCTCAGCCAGTTGATAGATTTAGTATTCTCAGTCTATTGGAAACTCTCTCTTTTGTGGTCAGGTTATCTATACTTTGTCTTTTTCCTGAAAATATTACATTTCTTCCTGTGGTTTTAACTCACATAAAGTTTAAAGGGCAGTTGTATGGGATGCACTCTTCTCACAAAATAATTACAAATGTAGGCGAATTTTATAGTATTTGCATCTATAGTCATTAATAGTGTATTATAAATAGTCATTAATACAGTATTATAAGAAAGTATTATTAATACCAATGACTATAATTGTTATTTTTTTTTAAATGACCATATTTGTAATTATTTTTTACATTTGACTAATCTTGCAAGTTTCTCAAGTTTAAAACAGTAAAATATTGTTACTTGACTCCTAGAATGAGTTAAAATAGTGTACTTAAAAGACTACTCCTTGGCCTCCTCTCTCTAGTTCTCTGTTCTCGTATTTCACAAGTCTTCCCTCCATCAATTTTAAATTTTGGCCTCATCAAAGGTGTCATTCATTTGACAAAAGACCCCACTTCTTCTCAAACTACCTTAGGCAGTTATGATAACCTGGATGCCGACTCTGAAGTCGGTCTGAGTAGCGTGGACCTTTTTTTTCAGCCTATGACATCTGACCTTTGTATAAATGCAGGATGCATTGCCTCCGAAGGAGATGAATCCAGCTGAGAGTCACTGCAGAATGGCTGATGTTGTGTTGTGTCTAGGGACAAGGTAAGTAGAGTGTTCTTGCTATGTGATGGCAGTTTATTACTTGTTAATATTGTGGTTATAGTTTTTAAGCAGAAAATATGGTTCTAACTACTATTTTTGCTGGAATAAGTAAACCCTAAATCCAAGGGGTGGCATAGTGGTTGAAGGCCTGGGTTTGAAGGTGTGCTCCCCTCAAGGTTCCAGGTTCGAGACTCAACCGTGACATTAATTTGTAGATACCTCCCGTGTCTTCATTCCTTCGATGTTTCTCAGTGCTTGGTTTAGGGACGGGCATGGTTACCCCGGTTTCACAAAAAATAAGACGTGTCCATATCCTTTTCATGTGATGGAACTCCTGTTTGTTTGTTTGTTTTATTTTATTTTTTTCTCTTTATGAATGAATTATTATGTTTTGATCTCTGACAACGTTGCTAAACAACATGGTTGGAGATTGTTCTCATGGATGTAATTTACTGACTAGCAATTGGTCAGTAGCTTCTTCCAGAAGTGTTTTGAAAATTTTTAGGTGATTTACCATATTATATCAGATAGCAAATCAACTTTTAGCCGATTATTTAAGTTTAGATTTTTTTTATTAACCAATCTCTCATTGAGGAATTATGAAAATGAAAGAATTACACAGGCACCCAAATAATCGAGCTTGCCAAAGGAAGTCCACTAAAGAAAGGGACTTTAATAAAGGAAAATAAGACCTGACAAATAATTACAAAACTACTTCGTTATTGACGTCTAAAGAGCTGCATAGAACCTAACAAGAGACCATACATCACTAGGGCTCCTCTCAGTTTCTCTAAAGGTTCAATTGTTCCTCTCCTAGTCCTTCTACAAACCCCACAACATTGCACAATTCTCAACCTGCCACAAAATCCTCCTCTACTCTTAAAACAGTGAATGAAGAAGGAACTCCTCAAGCATCTCGCCAGAAATCCAAACATATAAAAAAAATAACTTCTAATACCAAAGTCACTGCTCCAAAGGATATGATCTAGGCCTTTTTCCACCACGGCAAAGAATACAAATGTTGAAGAAGAAAACTTTCTTGAAAGGCGATATAGAGTTAAATCTTTCATGAACAACCTGCCAAACAAAGAACTGAACTTTCTTAAAATTCTCTATAATATTGTTATCACTACTTTAGTGCTTGTATATAGTTCTATTATTTGGATGTCTGTAAAGCATTTTGGTGCCTACTATCAAAATTATATTTGTTGGATAATTTAGGTTGGTCATAGGTATGATTACTATGTGCAGTTTGCAGATCACTCCAGCATGCAACCTTCCTCTGAAATCACTTCGTGGTGGGGGAAAGATTGTAATTGTGAATCTTCAGGTACTTGATCCTTTATTTTCTGCTAATGTAGGCCTTCAACTCTCTCTCTCTCTCTCTCTCTCATTATTATTGTTCTCTTGGTGGACCGAAACCTATAAATGATAAGTTGTAAGACAGAAAGTTGAGGCATACTTCTCTAAACCCTAGATGAGAGAACTCGTGTTATAAAACATGCCCTCTTTTGTTTGTTATGTCTAATTTAAGCTCTATCAACTTAACTTTTTGGGTTGATTGGTGGTTTAAAATAATTCAACATGGCATTAGAGTAGGAGGCTTTGTGTTCAAATCCTTGTCAAGTCGTTTCTTTCCCAATTAATATTGATTTCTACTCGTTGAGTATTTTCAAATTTCCAAACTCCTATGTGAGGGGGAGTGTTGGTTGATATAATTGAATTTACTCCAATCTATCAGCTTGAGCTTTTGAGTTGATTGATAGTTTAACGTAATTCAACAAATACCATATCTCTGAGTGAAGATCTTAACAGCTAGTCTTTCTTTATACATTTCAATACTACCATCAACATTACACTTGATAGTGATCACCCATTTACAACTTACTGTTTTCTTATCCTTTAGTATTTATACTATTTTCCACGTGCATTTCTGTTCAAGCGTATTTATATATATTTTTTTCTTTTCTATATATTCCTTAGAATAAATAAGTTGGTTATCCTAAATGTGAACATGGTATGATTGTCCGACAATCTATAGTATGAAAGATAGTAGGAATATTAAAATCAAAGATATCAAAAGAAGAGTGGTGGTTACCTAACCCGACGATATCATTTGTTGGGGAATGAGATTAATTTAGAAACAAGTCTACTATCTGGTCTCTGACTAATTTGAATAGGCATCCTCCTAGTATAAACTTGAAGCTTAGAAACTTGATCAAGACGATTAATTTATAGTATTTCTCTTCCTGAAGTAGAATGTTCTAGATAGTAGGAATATTAAAATCAAAGATATCAAAAGAAGAGTGGTGGTTACCTAACCCGACGATATCATTTGTTGGGGAATGAGATTAATTTAGAAACAAGTCTACTATCTGGTCTCTGACTAATTTGAATAGGCATCCTCCTAGTATAAACTTGAAGCTTAGAAACTTGATCAAGACGATTAATTTATAGTATTTCTCTTCCTGAAGTAGAATGTTCTACATTTGGCAAAGTATGACCAAGACTATTTTTTGGACCAATGGTTTGAGAAAAAAATATAAATTTCCCCAAAATTCTCTTCAAGTTTGAGATCTCCACATGAATTAATTTGGATTAAAATAAGATTGATTTTCCACCATCATAATGTTTATACTTTCAAAATACTTTCTGTTAACAAGTCAAAACACCAATAACAGTATGCATGCTAATATCTTTTTCTAATTAGGCCTAAACTCAAAGTACTATGATCATAAAGAAATATACCTCTTTTCTTTTATTAATTTTTTTCCTTAATAAGAAAGAAGATATATACCTCAAAAGAAATTGTATGAGTTTTTTTTTCTCCTTTCGATAGTTTTTTTAGCATTTTTAACTGAAAGGTTTCAATGCAAACATATCATGAATATTAAGAAATTATTTTCTGCCTCTTCTGTCAGAAAACGCCAAAGGATAAGAAAGCAAGTTTGGTTATTCATGGTCGTGTAGATAAGGTATTCTATTTTTCCTTCCCTAAAGAAAAACTAAAATTTTTACCATTCATGTTCATCTGCCTTTCTAAGAAAAATAAAATTATATTCATGCCACATGTCACATTTGAAGTGATCATCTCTATATGTATAAATAACCTTCTATCCATACATCAAATCTAAATCATAAATTTATTTTATTTAATAATTTTCTTGTTCAATCTGAATTTCCATAGGTCATTGCCGGCGTAATGGAGATTCTAAATATACAGATTCCACCGTTCGTTAGAATTGATCTTTTCCAGATTATACTTTCTCAAGCTTTGAGTCTCGGTAACTCATTCTATATTTATTCTTATTGCATAGCATATTAGTTGAAAATGCATCAGTAGGCATGACGAGGGTTAAGTTACTGGATGATAGTTTATATTACCAGAATAGGCATCCGCATATGATATACTTCTTCCTGATCCATTAATGAAAATCCTTATGAAATGTATGTAATCGGGCAACCACCATTGTTTTCCTTGTCTTTTCCAGACCATGTTTTAGAATGTCTTATTGTCACTTTTTTTTTCTTTTTAATATTATTATTATTTAGACTGAGAGAAGGAGGCGTGTCTCTTCATTTTGAACTGAGATATGTTTATTTGTTCCTAAAATTTAGCTCATTTTATATGAAAATCAAGCTCTCATTGAGAAATAACGCGAAAGAAAGCAAGGGTATACAAAAAAGTAGTCACAAAGGAGGAAACTTAAGAAAGGCCTTGCAGAGGATAATTACATAATGGCTTCATCACCGAAGCCCAAAAAGAAATGTAGAATCTCAAAAGGGACCAAAAATTACATGGAGACCTCTCCATCTCTCGAAAGATTCTATTATTTCTCTCATCTCAAAGCCTCACAGAATAACACATCTCAGCTTGCTACAAAAAAGAAAATAAAATTCATTTCTTACAAACATTTCCGTACATATCCTCTACCTAGCTAGGACAATACGGAACTCTGTGATAAGATCCAAGATCTATATTGATATCAAATACCCAAGAAACTACAAGATAAGCCAAATTTTGATAGGAACTTGGAACCTCCCATTCCCAAGAGAATACTCTCTTTGAGCACACAAATTTCACTCAATATTTGGATACCCCATCACTGCTAATCCTCTCCTATTTATAACCATAAGTCTCTAACTTACTCCCCAAGTATTTGCCCATATACCACTCTATGCCATGGCCCATTCCTAACACTCTGCAAAGAACTGGCTCCAAACTTTGTATGCCACGTAACGTTGCCAAAGAATGTGATCAAGATCCTCAGTCGTCTGCCTTCAAAAAAATGCAACACCAAGGCCTCACCAAGGTAGGCACCTTCCACACCACCATGTCTAAGGTACTAACTCTGTTGTGACAGATCTTCCAAGCAAAAAACTTAATCTTCTTTGTAATTTCACTTTTCACCACAAGACTAAGACAGAACTCCGAACATGGAAAAGAGAAAGAGACCTCAAGGGCTCAAACGTGCATTCCTCCTCTCATAACCCCAATAAAGAATGAAGGCGTGGAAGCACGTAATAGAGGGGTCTATCTTCCAACTACTTATCCTCCTACAAAAAAGTTACCCTCTCATCCCTCACTAAAGAGTGAACGAAGCAAGAAAATAAAGGAGAGATCTTCAGCAATGTCTGCCCAGGGGTTTCTAAAAGTGATGCAGTTCACTAGAAAGGGGATGACCCATACTCACAATAAATTTGTGCTATAGGCGAACGCTCATGATGAAAACACCAAAGCCACTTAGCTTATAAGGGTCTTGGTTTATCTTTGTTATTTTCTATTATAAATACATAGTTTAGTTATGGTTAAAATACCATTTTGGTCCCTCGACTTTCAAGTTTGTTTCATTTTGGTCCCTCGACTTTCAAATGTCCAATTT